>MPUH01000975.1:0-27510 GCA_001970955.1 Stentor coeruleus | reverse complement strand
GGAGATGTGGGGGATAAAATACCCTGGGAATTCATGAATCAAGCTTTCTCTAAGCCACTGAAAATCACTTAGTTTTCGCTGGACACTATAACCTAAAGGATAAGTGACAACATAGAAAAAGAAGAATTTTGAAATAGTCCCTTGAACTTTTTCAGGTTTTGTAATTACAACTTTGACTACTTCTTCTGTAAGACATGTTGGGGCAATAGTTTTACAATCTAAAATATCTATTTTGCCATATTCCTCAGGGGGTTTTTGAGTTGTAAAAGCTCTGACACATTCTTTGAGTTCTTCAAAAGTCCATAAATCTATATCTGCACCTTTACCTTTTTCGCAAAACTCTATGAAAAGTTCAGGACTGAAATTTTTTTCGATAATTTCTTCGTTTAGAAAGGTTTGCTTTTTTACCCGCAATTCATCCTCATTCATGTTTATTATATTGTCCTATTTACTGTTTAGATAATAATTATATTTTCCCAACTTTTATAATCTTATTTGTTTTTATTTCTCTTTTTGGTGTATGAGTTTTGTTATCTTTATACTAATTTGTTATAAAAATTATGTTTCTCATAATAGCTTTGCTAATCTTAAGATAATATTTCAGGAGTTAGAAATTTATAATAAAGGGTGCTATAATTCTATATATATAAACCCTAATTGCATTGTTTTTAGAGTTTATTATATTTTTCAGCATAATTTACTTAAATATAACAAGCATTTTATATATAATAATGGGTTCGCTATGCACAACATGTGATGCCGAAAAGGAAAACGAAGTTCATATAATTAAAGGCATATATGTGCCAGAATCATTGAAACCTCAAGGTTTTCCACTATCAAATTCAGCAAGTGATTCAGAATCAGAAGAAGTTTTGGCAACTCTTGTTTTGCCATCACCAAGTGAGCATGCATCAATTCGTCGATGCACTTATTCAGACTTTAAACCTGATGAAGATCACTGGACTATATCAACTCTTGAGAATTCTCCATTTTGCAAATCAGAAAATCTTTCTCCTCCATGCTATACGTAATTTTTACAAGAGATAATTAAGAAAATAATTGATTATATAAGGTAGATTGTATTTTGTGTGATAAGTATTTATTTAAGTAAAGTAATAATTAAGAAGATAAATAGAGTGTAGAAATATCAGTTTGAAATGTTAGCATTATTATTAAAATATTATACCCTTTTTGTATTTTAGCATATTATAAGATTTTTAATATATTTAGTAAGTTATATTTAAAGGAATTTTGATATTATGGATGAATACTAGGATAAGAGTTTATTTAATTTTTTAAATGATATAATGATGACTAAATATTAGCTTATAAATTTATGTGGCTAATGATGGAAATATGTGTGATAAAAATTTATCGTAAGATTAATTTACGATTTGGAATTTTAATATGTGATAAGCTTTAAGGTAAGAAAATACCAAAATAACACTTGAAAAATTTTAAATTTCATCTTTCTTAGTGAAGGTTCATGAATAAATCAAGTATTGAAAAGATATAGTAAATATACGGAAAATTTTAAGTACTCAGGGTGTGTAGTCAAAACTAAGAGCTTTAAAAACTTTAAATTATTTTTTAATCAAAAACTTCATTACTAAAACAAAGCACTTATACATATAAATACGATATCTCAAAAAAAATTATAAAGATTCTATTACCAGATAAATATCTTCTTATGCAGATTAGGTTTTAAGTTTTAAAATTATACCATTATTTCCCCAAACTATATATCTTTTATCTCAAAAAAATATTTGATGTATCCATATTAAAAAAATCAAACTTGATTTATAAACTATTTGTTTATCTTATTAAATTTAGATTCTTTTACTGGGTTAAATATTTTTTTGTAAAAAAATCTAATTCAATATTGATTAAACACATCAGCAATTCCTAAATGTATTTCCTATAACCTATTTTTTTATCACTTACATACATAATAAACCAAAAAGCATTCTAGAAGTAATTATCACACAATAAAAAGATAATAAAAAACGATTTCTCTCTTAAAATACCAAGTATTTATTACAAAACATTAAATCCATTTCCCAACAAAAACTATTTTCCCAATCATATCACACTGATCTAAATAACTACCCAACCCAAACAATAAAACAAAATTCATCTAAAGCCTTTATTTCCATATAATCTATCATCGTCTAATCATAACTTTCTCAAATAATTACCAAAATAATCTATCCAAAAAGTTTATCAAAACTTTTTAATTGCAAATAAAAATGTGATTTCCTTTACCTTTATAACTTATAAATGGGAAATTTATGCAGCAGAGATCAAATACCAGTAGCTTTACCCCCAAACCTTAAAGGCAAAAGTAATATAATATACAATGAAGATGAGCTTATTTTTAGTCCAGGGATTTTTGTCAAGGAAAATGAAGGGTCGATTTATAGCTTATACAAATTCGATACTGTCTTAGGGTCTGGGAGAAATGGGACTATAAGAAAATGTATTCATAAACCAACAAATGATGAAAGAGTTGTAAAAATTATTTCAAAAGCTGACTTACCACCTGATGAAGTAATTACAAGAAGTGTTTTTAAAGAAGTTGAAATTCTTAAAACTGTTGACCATCCTAATTTACCAAGAATTTACGAATTCTTTGAAGATGATACGAATTTTTATATTGTATTAGAGTTGTTGACTGGAGGGGATTTATTTGATAAAATTGTCGAGCAGAAAGTTTTTAATGAAGCACAGGCTGCTGAGATTATGAACCAGATACTATCTGGACTTACTTATTTGCATGGTAAAAAAATCATACATAGAGATATCAAACCTGAAAATATTCTACTAACAAAAAAGGATGCCTTTGAGCTAAAAATAATCGACTTTGATTCCGCAACATTCTTTTCCTCAGGGTACAACCGAGGCATCTACGGAACTCCTCTCTACATGGCCCCAGAAATCATTAAAGGTAAATACACTGAAATATGTGACATATGGAGCTGTGGGATAATCTTATATATTCTTTTTGTAGGTCATCCTCCTTACGATGGTACAGACGATGAAATATTTGAAATACTTAAACATCCAAAAATCAATATAGAAAAAGACTGTGCCTATATATCAAAAGATGCTAAAGATTTATTATACAAATTATTAGAACCTGATCCTAATAAAAGAATTACAGCTAAAGATGCTTGTATGCATCCATGGATAAGAAGCAAATTTCACAAAAGAGTTTCAAGCATTGAAATCAAAAATGTAGTCAAAAGAATGAAGAATTTTAAAAAGACTTCAAAAATCAGAGAAGCAATTCACACATTTATCATATCAAAAATCATGGATCCAAACCAATTTAAAGTAGAAGAAAAAGTTTTTAATCTTGTTGATACTAATTGTGATGGAATTATTACTCAAAATGAGTTATTAGATTTGTTTAAAAATGAAATGCCATATGAAGAAGCTTTAATGTATTCAGAGTTTATTATGGAAAATGCTGATAGTGATAAAAATGGGTATATTGATTATACAGAGTTTTTAAGAGCGACTATTAAAAGTAAAAAAATTTGCACGAAAGAAAACCTTCTTCAAGCTTTTAATTTTTTTGATGAAAATAGCAATGGGGTTATTGAGTTTGATGAACTTAGTCATGGCTTATCAGATGGTGCGGTAATAACTGAGAAACTTATTAGGGAGATAATGAATCAAGTTGATACAAATGGGGATGGGTGCATTGATATTTATGAATTTGAAGATTTGCTTGTTGATGCTTTAGATAGTCAAACAGATATTTCAATTTAATTTATATGGTAAAAATGATATTGAAGTATTAAGAATGCGTTTTTTTTATAATAGTTGTGTGTTTTGGATTTTTTAGTTTAGGATGGTTAGAAATGCTTTTTGATGTAGTTATGCTAATATTGTTAATGATTAATTGAAATTTGTAATAAAGATTGCTATTTTAGGTTATGGAAATATTGATTTTTTACTAAATGTCATCTTTCAAAAGTAGGTTTATAATAACGGTATTTAACATAAACTACTCTAGTCACCCTTATATTCATCTAATCATATCAATTTAAAACCAGCAATTTCTCTTCACATCCTATAAAAAAAATAAAAAACTCAAACCCACAAATCTTTCAAAAAAGCCCATCCTCACTAAACTTCCTCATATCCATATTCATACCCACATCTCCAAAAAACCAAAACCCTCACAACCAAAAAACCCCACATCTAATTCTTAACACCAACATCTCAATCTCAAAATAAAAAAAACCCCCAAAAACTTCACAAACCAAATCAATAAATTCAAATCTTATGGCTAGTATACAATAAAAAATGATGCGAAGCATTTTACGTAGTTTTGCCCAAATACAAAAAGGTAATGATGGGCAGCTCTACAATAGTACAAAAGCTCCATTAGACTCTAATCATCCTCATTACATGCCTCATATGGATTATTACTATAGTTCTAAACTCGAATTACCTCCAGTAGCCAATGAAGTTAGAACTGATGTAGATATTGATAGTTTAATAAGCAGATGGCATAAAAAGTATTGGGCTTCAGATATTCTTAAAATAGTCTTTGCTGTAGGGATGCATTCTGTTGAAACTGAAGTTACTATAAACTATCCAATGGAAAAAGGTCCACTTAGTCCTCTTTTTAGAGGTGAACATGCATTAAGAAGATATCCAACAGGAGAAGAGAGATGTATTGCTTGCAAATTATGTGAAGTTACTTGTCCAGCTTATGCCATTACTATTGAAACTGAACCAAGACCTGATGGTGCTAGGAAGACAACTAGGTATGATATTGATATGACTAAATGCATTTATTGTGGGTTCTGTCAGGAAGCATGCCCAGTCGATGCGATCGTTATGACATCGAACTATGAGTTTGCTACTGAGAACCATCATGAAATGATTTATACAAAAGCTAGGCTTATTGATAATGGAGATAGATGGGAAGCTCAAATTGCTAGGAATCTTGAGAGTGTGTTTAAACATAGATAATGGTAAGTATTATTATGGATTTTGAAGATGTTTTGGGTTGTGTTGAAGGATTAGAGGATTTTTAGGGAGGGGAAGTTTGGAGGTTTAGAAGTTTAGAAGTTTAGAGGTAGGAATGGGAGGTTTATTTAAGGGGTTTATGTTTGTATTAATAGGGTGTGGGCTTTAGTGAGAAAATTTTTTTTTTGGAATGGATTATGGTATGCTATTTAAAGAAATTATAGGATTTATGCTGAATTTTTGTATTTTTTTGATTTTTAGTTCATATAATACTAGGGTTTTAAATAATTATGCATGCAGTTTTGGTGGCTTTTTTGATCAAGTTGAATTGTTATATAATTTTAGTTGATTTATTATTTTATGTAGAGAATGGTATTTTATAACTGATTAGGCTATGAGATTTTAGTTTAGTTTATGTTATATTAGCTTTTCCTTCTGTGATTATAGTGCAAAGACAGAAAATATGAAAAGGAAATTTAGAATTTAAAAGCTCATACCATTTCGTAAATATTATAAACTATCAAGTTTTACAATTTTAAATCCAATTTCAAAAATTTACATAGTTTTATTTCCAATAAGCTCATCCTTTAAAACTTAATAACTCAACCATGTACATTTTTCTCACATTCAAATCATAAGCATAATTTCAAAAGCAAATTTCCAACTTAAAATTAATGATTTATTATCTTTTACTTAAAAATCCTCAACATATCTAAATACATATTTCGCTTATCCTATAATAAAAACCCTATTTTCAATACTAACTTTTTGTATCCAAACCTTTAATACCCCCCACAACCCCACCTATCTTAAACCCATAAAATCTCTACAATCAACAATTTAAATCTTAGAAAAAGTCATGTAACCGAATTTACAATTAAAAAAATCTTCAAAAACCTTAAGTTTAAGTTTTTACAAAAGAAACCAAGCTTAAAAACCTATAAAATACTTCATAGTGTGTTTTTGGTCAAATAGGTGAAAAAAAGAGAATCTTATGTAAACTAATGGATGTGAAAAATGCACGACGTAGCCTGGGTTATAAGGGTATATCTCATGGCAAAACACCATTTCTGACTACAGAAATATCGCCAGAACTGAAAAATATAAATTCAACTCCAGTACATTTTGTCTTTGAAGCTGAGTGTATGAATACCTTTACAGCAAAATTAACTCATAACAAGTCAGAAAGCATTAAAAACGATAGAAGGAAATCTTTTTTCGAAATGATGGGCAAACCAAAGCTCCCATTCAGTAACAAGAAACCATCACCATTGGGTTTTGGCATAAGTTCCCAATCTATATCATTAATAGACCTAATGGGTAATGGGAAGTATAAATTCCTCAAACAAGCTGGTTTTATGAGCATATACGATGAGCTTACAAAGAATAAAACTAAAAAAAGTATGACGAAAGAAAAGAAATCATTAACATCTCGTATAATAAAGAAACCTGAACAGTTCAGAGACTATAAACCTTATGGTCTTTTAACAACTAAAAACATTGTTTTAAATCCTATAGCAGATAGACAACCTATCGGTAATGTAAATCAAACACGTATAAAACATATTGAGAATATTCTTAGTAAGTGTCAAGAATATACTTCTTCAGAGAAAATGAAAAGGTTTAAATCTTTACCTAAACTTGATCTTGTAAGCGAAATAAACACGATGGTGACCAGGTCTCAGCAAAGAAAACTTACTGATTCTGAGATTAAGAACATTCATAAAGAAATTATAAAACTTGAATAAAACTGTCTTAATCTATAAATTATAGTTAGTATAACCATAATCATTTGAAGAAATCATTTAAAACTATTTCCTAATAAAAAATCGCCAAATTTAAAAGAAAATCAAAATTTGATCACAATATTTTGTATTTAAAACTTACCAAATATATACTACTCCAATACAGATAAATCAGAATGTATCTGCTCCATTATCTCAACAATAATCGCCATTTCTTCATTACGTTTTTGTGTTTCATAAGAAAACTGTTTTGTCCAAGCCCCACATTCAGTCTCTTTATCACTTTTCGCCCTAACCATTGACCCACATTCTTCAGAAGCTTCTCTAATCATCCTATTAGCTTCTTCAATATCCTCAGCCAAATCCAAACTTTCTTGATCAAGATTTTTCCAAATCTCCCCAACTCCAGCTCTAATTTCTTCTAACAACCCTTTGTTTTTATATTCTTCATCAATTTGAACTTTTCTCTTTGTATTTGCATCAAGATAACCTTGTAAATTTTTCTGTATATCAATTATCACATCATCAATTTGAACTTTTCTCTTTGTATTTGCATCAAGATAACCTTGTAAATTTTTCTGTATATCAATTATCACATCTACAAGACGTGAAAAAGATTCTTGATCTGATTGTAAAAATGATAATCCAATTATTTCTGTATGTTCTTTATTATCATGAACACTAGATGATGTTACTTCATATTCAGCAGCTTTAAGAAGATCAAGAGAGTTTATAACAGCTTTTAAAGCTTGTTCATGTTCGATATATGAATTTTTTAGTTCTGTGATTTGTTGAAGATATTTATTTTCTTGATTTGATATAAAAGATGCTAAGAAGTCGAGCTCTTGTTGTTTTTGTCCAAGCAATGCTTGGACTTTATTGAATTTTGGTTCTTTATCAGCGACGATTTGTTTTGCCCTTGTGATTTCTGAATACATAACTTCGATTGGCCTATCAAGGAAGGTTATTTCTGCAGTGCATTCTGCTTGTCGTGTTTTGTTTAGTCTATCATCTTGTTCTTGAGATTTTCTTAAACTTCCTGCTATCTCACTTAAGAGCTGGTCAACTCTTTCTAGTGATTTTGATGACTGGTATTCTAGTTTTAATATTGAAATGAGATCTTTCGAGTAATCAGATATGGCTAATTGAACTAGAACTCCAAGATATACAATGATCTTTAGCATTTAAATAATTAACGGAAGTCAAATAAAAATGTCAAAAACTAGATAATTTTTATGAAAGAGCATGTGAGAGGTTAGGCGAGAGATTATATGATTGCTGTGGATATGTTGTTGTAGATTTTTTGGATGAGGATAAGATTTGGAAATTGTTCGATTTTTTATGTGTTTTGTAATTTTTGGGATTATTTTAGTATGTTTGGAAATGCATAAGAGATCAAATTCTTACTGTTTATGACTATGTTATATCAAATTTATTACTTTTATTTTGTGTTTTAACTTTTAATTGTAAGCTAAAAAATATTCAATATAACATAGTTTAATTTATTATTTTCTTATACTTAGCTATATTTTTAATTATTTTCCACAACACAATTCATTCGATTATCACACACAAATTTTTATTTGACTACCCAATCTTAATTTATCAAAAAATATACAACATTTACTTAATTAAAAAATTGTTATAAATGAATCATTTAACTTATTCTTTTAACGAACCAGACTGGCTTCATACTATGAAAAAGGAGCTTTTTGAAGGCAACAAAGATAAAGAATCCTTATTTAATTTCGACTTTGCTAATGAGAAAATCAAGCAAGGACGTTTTGTATGGGAAAATTTAGAAGTGTCTCGAAACAAAGATTCATGAGCTCTTATGCTATTTTAAGTAATTTTTCTAAGTAAGTTTTTATTTAAAAAACCTAAACTGATAAGTAAAACTAAAAAAGCATAAAGTATTTTTTTATAATAAACACAAACTTTGTGATATATAAGTAAATAAAGTCAATTTATGTAATAATAGCTAATTTAAGCTTGCATAGCATAGAAAACATAAATTCTGAGTGAGTAAAGGGTATAAGATACATAAGATTTTTAAGATAAATTTATAAATGGAAGTTAAAATTAGTGTTTTTTGTAAATAACTTTAATTATAGGGTTTATTTAATAGAATTTTATAGTTGATAAGGGCTTTCTTATAGTTTTATATTTATTTAAAAGTGATAAATATATTACAATAGTATAAATAATTATATATTTATGGATGAATAATAAACTTTAGTTAAGTATCGCTATTTCAGTTAGTATGAATATAATCCTTTCTAATAACTAGTTTTTTAATATTAAATATATCTTTTCAAATACATTTTATAAGTAAATATTTCCTAATATTTTTTTCTCATAACAACTATTCATCTCTTTTAAGCTTAGCATTGATTTTCATAACTCTTACAACAATTTCACTAACTAAATTACCAACTTTAACATGGACAAAATCAACATCAAAAACAATAAAAACTCAAATCAACTACCAAAAAAAAAACTTTTATACCAAAAAACTATCTAAAAAATTCCAAATATCCTTATTTATTCACTACCTTTAAGCCTACCCAAATTTTCAATCTCTTTATTCCTCACATTCAGCCGATACAAATTCTCATCATTAAGAACAAAATATATCCAAGACAAATGCAATACCGGATAGCATTTTAACATCGAATCTTCAGGTATAATAGTTTTTTTATTAATATATTCACAACTAACCAAGTCTCCTTCAATCAAAATACGTTTACAAAAAAGGAAAAACTTATACCCATAAGGTAGCATAAATTTGTTATATTCCGCCTTTGATACTTTATCTAAATACGTATTTGTCTGTGGATTATACATAAGTAAAGTAAACATTTTCCCAGTAATCATAATATTTCCACTAACTAATGCTGAAGAAATAAATCCAGATGGATAAGGAAGTGGTGCTATAGAAGTCCAAGTATCATTTTCTATAGAAAATTTATAAGAATTTGCTACTATACAACCAAGATTAGTCAAACCACCAAACATGTAAACATTATCTTCAAAATAACTACATAAACCTATGTTATAAAGTTTAATTGGGCCTTTTTTTTTCATTTCTAGTTTATTAGTCTCAGGATCAATTATACAACAAGTATCAAGTGGAGCATAAAGAGCATTTTTCTGACCACCATAGTAAAAAACTTTTTTTTCTGGTAAAAGACACCAGCCAGCACAATTACCCATTGGCTTTTCTATATCGATAATCACTGATTCATAATTTGATGTTGCTACATTGAAAGTGATAAGGTTTTTTGAGTTTCTTGCAAAATATGATATGATTGTTGTATAGTTTTTTGTGTCTGGATGTTGGATTTTGATTGAACTTAAGAAATTTTTTGAGTAAAAATTTTCTATTTCTGTACTGATTGACGAGTAGTCTAGAAGGGCTGTGTCAAGAATAAATTCTAAACCTTCAAGTTTCATGAGGTTTTCATAGGTTGTTTGGAGAATTTCATTTGAGATGTTGAGGGATTTTATGTGTTGATATAATTCATTTTGCGCCTCTTGAATAAGATCTAAGGATTTCTGGCCTTGTTGGTAGATGTATTTCACTAAATTATTTGTAATACTTAAAACTTTACTTTTAAGGTCTATGAAACTTGTGAGTTTTTGTGACATAATTTCTAATAAGATTCCTTTTTGATTTTCTTCAATAAGACTGTAAAGTTTACTTAGTTTATGTTGGCCAGGCTCGGCACAATGCTCACCTGAATGTCCTTTGCATACTTCGATTCTGTATCCTTTGCATGTACAATAAAAATCAGGTCTTTCACTGCAGCTTCCATAACTACAAGGCATGATATATTATCAGAAATGAATAAGATGGCGAATTTTGAATAAGAGAGTCATAGAAATAAAAAAGTATCGAGATTTGGTTTTAGTTTGATAGTCTAATCATGAAAATTGCAAAATAATAACTTAAAAATATGAATTTAGCTAGTGATAAACTTTAATTTTACATTAAAATAATCATATTTTTAATAATAAAAAGCTTATAATTCGATTAGGTTTAGAAGCAAATATTTTATATATTAAACTCCTACATATATTCATAATATTATAAAGATTATAATTTTCGCTATCACAACAATAATTATTTTGTTAAGTTTCATCTTAGCATGTATATCTTATTTGAAAAAACAAAAATAGCCATTTCAATCTTGTTTGAATAATTCCACACTATGAAATTGGCAAACATCCAGTATCAAATTATTCACCTTTTATTGATAAGAATTTATCTTTTCCAATCTTTAAAAGTTGACTTTTTGTTTTAACCCCTTTATCCAAAGCGAAATTTCTTATACCAAAGTTTTTATAAAACTTTGACAAAATAATCCCATCATCAAAATTCTAAAAATCCACTCGGTATGATTAATCCACATAACTTAACATAAAAACTTGATTATCCATACCAAAATTTCTAAAACTCAACATGCATAAAAACTACAACCCACATATTACAATAATTTTACCCATTAAATTATCACATTCACTATCCCGAAATATAATAATTCCTATAAGTTTTTATTTCAGTATAGATCATACAAAATATATGAAAAAGTGATCCTGTATGCTAAAAATCATATAAAGATATAAAAAACATAAAAGTATAAAAATCCAGTCAGACCCACTTACATGCCTAAAGCTATAAGCCGAAGGTCATCACTCAATGACAAGTACAAGTACCTGATCGAGATATCCCATATGGCTGTAAGTGCACAAATCATCCTCCTGGAGCGGGTTATCGCCTGTTTTGATGAAGTAAATAGGAAAAATCACTATAGAAGTGATCCTGTACGAGTACAGTCCTAAGTTTAACCCTTTTAATTTCTTTATATAGTGATTTTACTCCATTTTTTACATGGGATTGCCTTAATCCAGCATTTTTCAAACCATCCTATTAACCTTTTAAACCACTTAAATCTCATCATCCCCTTAAAAAACTCTATCTTCAGACTTCCATATCAAAACTAGATTTCACTAAAAAATTCATATAACAAAAACTTGAATTTTAATCAAAATAGCTAATATTCAATGAGAAACTCTTTATAAATGTCAGAACAAACAGATTCTTCAAGCAGGCTTATATGGGCCAACTGTCCCGAGCTGAACAAAGGTTTCCCAGACAACAAAGTTGTGACAACAAAATACAACCTTCTAACATTTTTACCTTTTTCATTATTCATTCAGTTCAGAAGAGTAAGCAACATCTACTTTTTAATAACAGCGATACTTCAATCAATCCCTCAAATCTCCCCTCTTCAGCCTTTTACAGCAATAGCTCCATTAGTATTTGTCTTAGGAGTTAGTATGATAAGAGAAGGAATCGAAGACTATCTTCGCTACAAAAGTGATAAAGAAATAAATAACAGTCCAACCTTAATCTATTCCAACACATCTTTCAAGCCAATCCCATTCGCTAAAATAAACGTAGGCAATATAGTCTTAGTAAAAAAAAACGAAGTCTTCCCATGCGACTTAGTAATGTTGTCAAATTCTAGTGATAACAGCATAGCTTATATAGAAACCTCATCTCTCGATGGAGAAAAAGCTTTAAAACCAAGAAAATCTTTTAAAGAAACCTCATATGAAATCAAAGACCGAACACAAAACCGGATATTAAATCGTCTTAAATGCGAACACCCAAATGCTCGTTTATACAATTTTTCTGGTAGTTATGACTATCGAGGAAAAGTTCATTCTTTAGACAAATCCAACCTACTTTTAGCTGGAGCGTTTCTTAGAAACACTGAATGGGCGATTGGAATTTCAGTTTATACAGGAAAAGATACGAAATTAAGACAGAATATGATGGATAGAAAATTTAAAGAAAGTCGTATTGAAAAAACTGCTAATAGATATATAACTTTGATTATTGTCTTACAGTTTTTTTTATGTTTTAGTGCTGCTGTTGCTTCAGGGGTTTGGGTTAGTAAGAATATTACTGATCATACTTATATAAGATATGATCCTGATTATGATATTTATGATCAAGGTGGAGCACAAGGAGTTTTAAGCTATTTTACGTATTTTTTGTTATTGAATACAATGCTTCCGATATCTTTGATTATTAGTTTAGAATTGTTGAAACTTGGGCAAGGGTTTTTTATGATGATGGATTTGACTATGTATAGTGAGAATAGAGATAGGTGTTGTAAGGTAAGTTCGTTTAGTTTGAATGAAGAACTGGGGATGATTAAACATGTTTTTTCTGATAAGACAGGGACTTTGACTTGCAATCAGATGGAGTTTAAGTTCTTGAGTGTGGGGAATAGGATTTATGGGGATTCGTCGCATTTGATGAATTTCGGCTTGAAAACGAAAGTAACTTTTGAAGATAGAGAAATAAAATACACTTTCTTAGATAAAAACATAGAAAACGATCTTTTTGTAGCTGAAAACCCTATCCCTTTAAAATTTCCAGTACAAATGATCACTGATACCTGCCCTGTTATCTATTCAACTCAACAAGAACTAGCGAGTATGATGATGAAATGCCTAGCTCTATGCCACGAATGCCTTATCGAACTAGAAAATGAAGAAATCAAATATACAGGTCCAAGTCCAGACGATGTTGTTCTAGTTGATACAGCAAGACGTATCGGTTACCAGTTATCTTTAATCCGTTCAGAAATCATGACCTTAGAAATAATCCCATTCCATATGAAAGAAGATAAAATCACAGAATCCTTTGAAAGAATCTGCATATTAGAATTCAATTCTGATCGTAAAAGAATGTCTGTAATCTTAAAAGAAATCAAAACCGGTAATTATCTTATATTCATGAAAGGAGCCGATCTTATGATGTTACAAAGACTCTCAAAAACCAATAATCATATTGGTTATATTGATTTCATCAAAAGAAATGTTGATGTTTTTTCAAGCCGTGGGTTTAGAACTTTAGTCATGGCTTTCAAATACATTGACCCAAAAGAATTCAATATCTGGAAAGAAAAATATGATAACGCTATAACTTTAATATTAGGAAGAGAAGAAGCTGTAGATAAAGTTGCTGAAGAAATAGAAAAAGATATGCTTTTACTTGGATGTAGTTCTGTAGAAGATGCTCTTCAAGATGATGTGCCTAGTACAATCCAAGACATCCTCACAGCAGGGATGAGTTTTTGGATGTTAACCGGAGACAAATTAGAAACAGCAGAAAATATAGGTAAAACATGTTCTTTAATAGATGACAATACTCATTTAGAACGTTGTATATCAGGTCAAGCAAAAGAATGTAAAGAATCTCTACAAGCAAGTTATGATAATTTTTTAAAAGCTTCTAAAGACAAACCTTTAGCTTTGATAATAGAAGGACCAGCATTAGAAATAGTATTATACGACCATAACGACAATAGCAAAAGAGAAAAATATCGTCAGATTTCTACAAATGAAGAAAACGTTCAATCAGCTTTAGATAGTAAAGCAACATTTCTAAAAATGGCCGATATGTGTAGGACAATAATTTGTTGTCGAGTATCTCCAGGAGAAAAACGTGAAGTTGTCAAACTTATAAAAGAAACTTCTGGAAAGGTCACTTTATCTATAGGTGATGGGGCTAATGATGTTCCTATGATACTTGAAGCACATATTGGTGTTGGACTTTATGGTGAAGAAGGTATTCAAGCAGTACAAGCTAGTGATTATGCTTTAGGGGAATTTCGATATTTATGGGAATTACTTCTTGTTCATGGAAGATTTAATTATATGAGACAAAGTGAGATGATCATGTACTTTTTTTATAAAAACTTAGTTTTTACAATCCCTCAGTTCCTTTTTGCCCATTACTCAGCATATAGTGGACAGACAGTTTATGATGATTGGTATCTAACATTTTATAATATGGTTTTTACAGCTTTACCTTTACTTATTAGAGCTTTGTTTGAAAGAGATTATGATGTACCTAAAAGATGGGAATCAATTGGGGAAAATGCTGTAGAGAGTAAAAAGTATTTGAGAAAAGTTATCCCTTATACGTATTCATTAGGAAGTGAAAATCAACTTTTTACTCCTGGGCGTTTTGCTCTTTGGGTGTTTAATGGTATTGCCCATTCGTTTATTGTGTTTTTTATACCTCTTTTTGCTGCTAAAGAAGGGGTTATTGATGAAGATGGACATAGTTATGATCTTTGGAGTTTTTCTATAGCATCTTTTTCTTCTATTATTATTATTGTCAACCTTAAGCTCGCTATTAACACGAAACTCTGGAACAAATTTCATCATATTTGCATGTTTGGATTGAGTATTTTCTTGTACTTTGTTTTTATACTTATATATGATGCTATTACGTATACATCATCATTTCATACTGTGTATATGCTGTTAGGCACACATTATTATTATTTTTGTATTTTAGCCAATGTTTCACTTGTGTGCATAGTTGATATTGGCCTAACTTTTGCCCATAAACTTTTGTATCCGACAAGTTCTGATATATTAGCTTATGGATGTAGCCAGCTCTCTTCAGGAAATGCTGTATTAGATGATGATGATTTAAACAATAATCTAAGTGAAAAAGGTACTCAGAAAATCAATGTTTCAGAACTAAACAACGAGCACAACATCCCAATTGCAAAAGGTGAAAGGTTTACTTACGAAAACAAAGTAGTCGACCTATCATCTTATCAAAATAATAAATAATAATTTAGATAAAAATGAGTTATTTGAAACCTGACACCGACGAAAAATCTTCAAGTGAAATAATCGATTTACAAAAAGCGTGTCGTCTAGGCGATCTCCAGTCAATAAAAACAGCTTATCACGCTAACCCAGAAAAGCTAAACCAAAAAGATGAAAGCCTTGGATGGACTCCATTATATCGAACAGTCATATGCGGACACTTTAAAGCATGTCAATTTTTACTTAAATCAAATGCTGACCCTAACATCCCAAATAATCTTGGTGAAAGTCCATTACATCAAGCAGCAGACAATTCTCAATATCAAATAGCTGAATTATTATTACAATATCATGCTGATCCTAATTTACAACAGAATGAAGGGGATACTCCGTTACATCATGCATCATTTAGAGGGGATTGTAAAATGGTTGAATTGTTACTCAAACATAAAGCAGACCCAAACATACCTAATTTCATGTTTGGGAGGACTCCATTGCATAGTGCCGCTGATTCGATGCATGAAGAGACTATAAAATTTTTACTTGAATTCAATGCTGACCCTTATTTACAAGACAGGCAAGGGAAAACTCCGTTAGACTTGATTCAAAGCCAACCTTTAAGAATTTTAATACAGAATTTTCAAAGTAATTCTTCAGAAACTAGTAGTGAAGAGTGTAAAGTTAGTACTTTTGGTAAAGAGTCAATGAAATATGAGTTTTTTGATTCGCCTAATGTCCCTCAGAATCAGACAATATTTGAACCAGATGCAGAAACTAGTATTGTTGCTAAGAAAAATCAGTTAAAACCATTGTATGAGTGGCTTGAAAAAATCAATCTACAAGAAATTTATGAAATCATGTGTGATGCAGGATATGATGATATTGATAGTATGATAAATCAAATGAGATCACCTTTACCTATGACTATTGAAGAATTGATTAAAATTGGTATTAAAAAACCTGGACATCGATATAGGATTGTTATTAAATTAGAAGAAGAATCTGGGATTTATTCAAGAAGATTTAATAGGAAAACTAATGGTAATGAGTATAATCAAGGGTTTTGGAAATGTTGTAGTGTACCAAGTAATACAACTTATGGGATTATTGGTACAATTTCTATAAGAGAATGGTTGAGGACATTGAAATTAGAAGAATTGATACCAAAGTTTATTGATAATGGATTTGATGATTATGATATGATTATTGCTCAGATGATGTCGAGATATCCTATTACTGATGAAATTCTTATGAATGATATGCAGATTATGAAACCTGGGTATAGGAATAGGATATTGGGGAAATTGAAGGAAGAGGTTAAGAATATTTTGGATAAGAATGAACAATCACTACAGATTGAGAATGCTTCAAAGCAAACTTCGTGTGATACTTGCCGACTTATGTAATTTTAAGTTGAATTATTAATTTTGAAAATGCTTTAGAGATTATTTTTATGGTAGGATAATGGAAAATAAGGTTTTTTAAGTTTGGTTTAATGTGTTGGTTTATTCAAAGTGCTAGTTTTTTTACAATTTGTGGTGTTTTTTTTTTTGATTGTGTTTATTTTGTAAGTATTAAATAATTTTTGTTAAGATATTTTTTACTGAATTCATAAATACAATCTTTTAGTAGTTTTTAGGACTTTTTGAAGTTCTTCGGTCTTTAGGTTGACAAAATGGCTACAGGCTCAGCTTGATTTTTAAAGCTGGGGAACTTTATCCTTTTATCATTAAAAAGGCTTATACTATATTAGTTACTTATTACATTAAAGATCTGTTAAGTAAATTCTGCTAATTAAGTAAAACACTTAAGAGATTAATCTAAAGCCTGCAATTGGAAAAATTCAATTATTTCTTCGCTTTTTGTTATATAATCAACAGCTTTTTCGTATTTATCAATTATTTCCAAAAGTTTCATTTCAATGCGATCAGTATAGCAATCAAAGTCATACAAGTTTTTTTGTTTGTTACGTAAAAATTGGAATTTTTTAAAATGGTACCGGAATCTATCAAATTGTTCATGGATTTTCCTTTTATCATCTGGGGTATTTTTACACATAAGTTTATATCTTACAGCAGTCGTTAACACCCAAGCGGCTTCTTCCTTAATATTTTCTTTAAACCAAAGCCTTTCTAATAATTTTAGACTTGTTTCTTCACCAAGATTTAAAGAAAGAAGATTTGAAAATGTCACAGTTGTTAAAGATACAGTAAGTACTCCCCAAATACATGCTATAAAACCTACAATACGACCGGGTAATGTGACAGGATAGTAGTCACCATAACCAACAGTAGCCATTGTTACAATAACACACCAAATAGCATTACCAAAAGTACTAAAATCTTTACCACCATATTCAACTGTTGGAGCTTCAAAAACTCTTAAAGCATAAGCAGCAATAAGCATCCCAGATACAAACATCCAAGCAATAACACTAACAGGTCCTTCTTGCATAATACATTTCAATGCAAAAAAGTTATCAGGCTGAGCTCCATAAATTTTACATAGTCTCTGACATCGACTTGTTTTATATTTACTCACAGAAGATATAAATCTTACAATATGATATACACGAAGCATCATAACAACTGTTAAAAGCAAAGATAGCTTATATTTAAGTGTAACCCCAAGTACTTCATTATACATATAAATTTCAACTCCATGCATTCCATATATTGGATGTATTGCATTTATAACAATTTCTAATATCACATATCTGATTTTATTTGTAGTACTCATATCATCTTCTGCTGAATAAATAAGTTTACATTGTTCCCATTTCAATTGTTTTTGTGATCTCCAATATATAGCAAAAAGTAATACTATAGTTGTTAGAGTACTTAATACCAAAGGTAATGTCAGATATATAGAACTTTTATGGATATCTGGTTCATCAATAAGATTTGCTGATATAACTGAACAACCGAAACCTGCTGATGATAAAGTTAGACAAGCCATTTCAGCTAGTTTGAGTTTTTCGAATTTTTCATTTGTTTCGTTCATGTCTTCACGCCTTTCACGAAAAAGCATTTGGTCTTCGGGCACTCGTTCTATTTTTTTCTTGTTTGATGACCTGATGAATTTTCTTTTCATTATGTTTTCTTCTAGTTGCTCGAAATTGTTTCGCATTTTTGGAAATTAGATAATAAATATGATTGGTTTTATGAGATTAGTATATAGATAATGTATAAAGATTGCTGTTATATTCTCCTGAATATTTTCAACTACTTCTTAGGTATTTTTTAATTAACATTTGATTTAATATTTTTTCTTCTCTGCTCTATTTAAAGATTTTATAAATAGACGACCTTTTGCTACAAAATTCTTGATTCTATTATCCTACCATAAACTTCATATCATTTTTGCCTTTGGCAAAAATCTCTTCTTTTATAGTTTTTAACATTAGGTGTTGATTTACATTTTCTTATATAAACTTTTTAATTCATTCTCTAAGCTCATTTCTTTCCTTCTTTAAAGCTTTTATATCCGAAGTTGGATTTCGCGATGAGCCTTTTAATAAGAAAATAATTCAACAACTATCGTTGGATATTACATCACCTTTTGCTTGTAAGCAGTAATTTTTTAACTTGTATAATATCAAAAGCAAATGGGCAAAAAATCCAATAAAACCTGAAAATCTGTTGTATTTATTATTATATTAAAAACTTTCCCACTTTCTGTTGTTTCAAATTCTGGAAAATTTTCTATATTAAGATTCTGGCGTCTCTTATATCATAATACATAAGAAGTTTTCATATGCACACAATCACTAACTCTAATAATACAATTTTATCCTAATATCTTCTCTGAAATACCAAAGCCTAAGCTTAAATTTTATTACAACTTAATCCAATACACTAATTGAAAGTTTTTATATGCTGTGACTTGAATTCTATAATAATTTCTCATACAGAAACTCACAAATTAATATAAAAAGAGATATTTTATTTTAACTAGATGCAAATAAACCCTGATTATCTTATCAAAATTTTCTAAAGGGAATAAGATATTCGTAATATCACAAAAAAATAAAATCTAATTATTCTAAACCTATTTTATTATCTAACACGTGTTTTACTATACAAATATGCGTATAGCTCTTATTTTATTCTCACTCTATCTAGCTATAACACAAGGGCAAGAAGGACTAAATTTCAATCTTTTTAAATCTCAAGACCGCAACCGAGATGGAAAACTTACTCACAAACAATTCATCGATGCATTAAACCGTGCTTTATTAGCATCTGTAATCATCATATAGGGAATTGAAAGAGATAAAGTTATCAGCAATAACTTCGGTAGAGAATTTTTAGGAGAAAAAGATTCAGATGGGATGGTAGAACTTGAAGATATTCAGAAATGGATTAACAGTGGTGAAATTTTAAGAGCTTTAGAAGAATGGAAGATTATAAATGAAGAAGGTGAAGAACATTTTGATCCTACCCATGAACATAAACCTAGAAATCCTAAAAAAGGTTTCCGTCGTGCACCACCTACTGTGCGTAGTAAAAATGATCTTTAAAAATGACTTTTAAAATGTTATTGAATTTTATGTTATAAGAAATATGTTTATAAAAAGTGCATAGGAAACTAGGGTTATTTTATAATAAATAATTTTTATGATGTTGAAGGAAAATATGATAAAGATAGATTTATAGAGATTATTTTTATTTGTGTATTAGGGAGAAAATAGATAAAATTGTTAGAATATGATTGAATAAGATATTTAAGAGGTTTAATTATTTTATATGAGAATATTTTATGAAGGCTTATGATAAAAGAACATATTATAAATGCATTTTTTATAAATGGATTATAAATGCATTTTTTATAAATGGTAAACATCTTTTGAGTAAAATATATAGATAATTTGCATTGATATGTAATTGCAATATTAACTATTTGTTTAAACATAAATTTTAATTTTTGCTTAGAATTAATTTTATGTTTATTCAAAAAATATTTTTTTAGTTACAAAACCAGAACGGCATAAATCCTAATAATTGTATAATGGAATTTCTTATAAAAATGTATTTGATTTTAGCTTATCTTAGCTATTTAAAACTAATATCTCTATTTCTTACTCTAATTTCAGTATAAATCCTCCTATAGTCTTTATTTATTATATCAAACTTCTCCTTTTTCTATTTTTCGCTTTTTTTTAAAATAAAAAACCATCTGAAGCCCATATTTTCACAACATCAGCTTTCATACAGTAATATCAATATTTTTATATATTCAATCATCACTTCAATATCTATTTAACATTATTATAAAAAGCTGATATTATAGTGCATAAATGGTTAGTATGCTTTTATTCTTATTAGCTCTAGGACAAAGTAAATATCTGTCCTTCAATAGCTTCTCTTCTGTATTTTCTATTCAGACTTCGAATTCCGTATCATTTCAAGTTTCATTACATAACTCTGATGCTTCCTTAGTTATAGAATCTGACGTTCTTATTTTGGCTTACTTAATTCCAACCGGCTCTTTCATTGATTCTGACTATCAAGTTTTAACAACCTCAGGTATTGCTTCTGGGACCTTATACCCTACAATAGGAGCATACAATCTTGTCCTTTGTTCATTAGATTATGAAAACTTAATTTCTGAAGCATTTACAATAACATCAAGCATTTCTCAACTAACCTTAACATTAAGTTTGAGCTTAAATCAAGTTGTCATAGGTCAAGTACTTATTGTGACATATGAAATCCTTGATAACGGTATTACCTTAATGGAAGATAAAGATTTCTTTATATCTGGGATTTTAGATGAAAAAATAGATATAGTTGAAACTGAAACATTAGGCTTTGGGACTGGGAAAATCACTATATCATTCTTAGAATCAGGGGTAAAAATTATTATGGGAATATCTGGAACTCTAGTTTGTGCAAATGAAGTTCAAGTTCTTGAGACTTCAAGTAAAATTTGTTTGTGCAAATGAAGTTCAAGTTCTTGAGACTTCAAGTAAAATTTTGAATATATTTTTTTCTGACCCTTATGTAAATGTTATATAGCCAAGTACTCCTGCAGAGTATTTTAGTTTCATTGTCTTTGTATATACAGATGAAAGCTTGTCTGTATTAGTTACAGAAGACTTTGTAATTTATGTGACAATAGATAACAATGGAATTTTGGCTGGGACAACTGTTGGGGTAACAGCTAAAGGGCTAAAGGTATTTTCAGACTTGTCTGTAAAAAGCTCTGGGACTTATACTTTGACTATTAGTGGTACTGGGAATACAATTGTGTCTAAAACCTTAGAAAGTTTTTCAGTCATAGCCATTGAGAATATTGAAGTCAGTATTAATTCTGATTTTTTATATATAAACACTGCTTATACTGTTTATATTTACTTATATGATATTGGAGGAAATGCATATACTTATGAGTCTCAGGTTACTTTTACATCTGTAAACCTTTTAATATCAGGAAATACTAATTTTGTAACATCAAATAGTATAATTGACAGCAGTATAACTTGTCTTGAAACTGGGTTACTAGAAATCGTCATAACAAGTAATCAAAAATCCTCACAATTACAAGACCCTAAATTTTATAAATACTGTGTTAATGAACTTTGTTTGGATTTTAACATAAATACAGGAATATGCAATGAGTGTTCTGATCTCGCTGAAATGTATAACGAAGAATGCATATGTAAAGAAAATGCTATAAAAGTTGAAGGGAAATGCATTTGTAGTAATGGGTTTATTAAAGATATAAGCTCATGTAAAAAATGTTATAATCGATTCTATAATAATGAAGTGACAAGTTATTATAATGAAGATTATAAAAGTATATCTGTTGTTTTCTCTGAAGCTGTGTCTATTGAAACAATATCTTATTCATGTAAGAGTTTATTTTCTTTACCAAGCATTTTACAGTTATATTTTACATCATGTCTCTGGATAGACAGTACGATTTTACATTTAAACTTCTCAACTTTTCTTAAAGGTCAAGGCTTTATCATAACCTTATCTTCAGAAATCATCCCATTTAACACCCATTGCATTATCCCTGAAAACTCTTTTCAAACAGAAATAAAAATGATATTCCCATATCCTATACCAGAAATCGACCTTGTTGCTCCAAAAACCTTTTCCCTTCCTTGTGCATATGAAAATATCCGTATTTATAATCAAAAACATACCAGTGATTATGCTTATATTTGGAAGTTTAATTCAAGTTATTCCCTTGGACCTTCAGTTGCTGTATCAAGTTCTGAGTATTTTATTTTGGTAGAATCTTTAAGTTTAGGTAAACTTAATATAACAGCTGAAGTCCAATTTTTATTATATGAAACCTCTGCTACTCAGAGTGTTATTATAGATATTACAGATAATAAAGAATTGCCAATAGAGTTTAATATAGAAAACATGAAGGTTTTTAAGAAAAGTGAGTTTATTTTTTTAAAAGTTGAGATTTTATCGTTATGTGGCAGCCAGGATGATTTTTTTTGTGTTTGGGATTTTTCTCATAATTTTTATAGTGCATTTGGGGAATCGTATTTTATGTCATTAAGAAGTGATATTTTTTATGTAAATCCAGGAATTTTACCTGAAGATGAAGTTTATGGTTTTTATGTTAATTGTTCAAATGATGAGTATTGGGGATATAAGGAAATTAATATAAAAATTGAACTAAGTCCATTGGAAATAAAATTAGATAGCGCTTCAGGGATTGTATCTCAACATGAAAATGTTGTAATTTCAGCTTCAGTTAAGGACCCTGATAATCCTAACCCAGTCATAGATTTTATATGGACTTGTAAAATTTTAGATTCAGCTTGCTATGATATTGATAACGAGATTTTAAATTATAATAAAACATCATCTGAACTTTTTATACCAAAAGGAGCTCTGCAAGATAAAACTACATATACGTTCAAAGTAACAGCTTCAGTAAATACAAAAAATGCTTATGAAATAATTATGTTAACTGTTGATTCTAAAGCTTATGGCATGGCGACAATAACTAAAGTTGATTATGATTACAAAAGTAAAGGGCATCTTATACTATTTGGCAAGACCAGCGGAGTTCCTCAGGCACAGTATCAATGGAATATTTATCCTGAAATTGAAATTTTACAAACTATAAAGCCTTACATAAGAATTCCTTACAACCTATTGAGCCCAGCAACAAATTATAAAATTTATTTTACTATGATCAGCAATAATTCTATCGACATTAGTAGTTATGTTGAAATATCAACACCTATAGCTCCAGTATGTAAAACTTTTGATTTACTATATTTTAATATAAAACTATGGGTTTTTTCAGCTAATGATTGCTATTCAGAATCTGTAATTTTATATCAGTTTGGAATAATCAATGATATTTATAAGACTATTTGGCTTACTCCATTACAGATAAGAAATACAGCTTTAGTTTATATACCTTCAAATATTAAAGAAATTACTATGAGAGCATGTAGTAATAATATGTGTACTGTTTATACAAAAATTATAGACAATGGGCAGAATAGGAATTTAGGTATTTTAAACGATATACAAACAGAATTGAAGATTATTAGTAATATACCAAGTGGGATTATTTACTATGGGGAATTAGTTGAAAAACAAGAACAATGGGATAAATTATTTGAGAAAATGGAATATTATTTCCTTTCAGAACCTTTCAGCGAAGGACTTTTTGAACTATTTCTTTCATGTTTGCAAGCTATTATGATAAAAAAAGAATTTTTAACAGAATCTAACATAGAAAGTATTATAGAAACTGTAAAACAAGCTGTACTTGTGAATGATAAAGTTATAACTACAGATGAAATGAATATATTGATAAAAATAATAGATGAGTTTATTGATATAACAAGTGTAGATTTATTATCGCAATTAGTGCATGTTATAAACAAATACTGGATTAAAGACAACTTTCCTGAATCTACACCTTTTGTTTATTCAAATAATATAAGCATAATAAGCTCTAGGCTTAATTCTGTGTCCCTAAAATCATTTACTTCACCTATAGAATCAATAAGAATTTCAATCCCTTCAAATACTGATATTGATGACAATATAATTTACGACCTTTTATTTGTCAAATACCCTCAACAAAACACTACATTCGAGCTTATATTTTCAGAATCAGGGTCATATTTCAATAACAATTTACTTATTTATTCACCTAAATCTATAAACATAATATCAACAAATATCTCAATAACCCTACCTGGAAGCTTTGATTCAAAATCATTATACTCTTGTTCTTATTGGGCAACAAAAGAAATATGGATTGAAGAATTTTGCTCAGTATATGATATAGAAGAAAATAATATAACAGTTTTAATATATAATCAATCTTTATATCAAGTTTATAAAAACTTATCTGAAACATCTGAATCAGAAAATTCTTGTGACCTTGGGTATAGTCCGATTATAGTTGGATCATTACTTATATTCTTTTTGTTATTCTTTTTAATTGCTGCTTCAGGGCAGGTTACTGAGAAAAAAACAGATAAAAAACTTGTATTTTTATCATCGTATCCTTTGGTGAGTATTTTTTTGAGGAATGAAAAAGGGAAAGAGTTTAAAATGGTTCTTCAGTTGTTTTGTCCACATTTATTGTTGTTGTGTGTTATAGGGATAATAGAAATGATAATGATTGATGATGAAAAACTAAATGATAATCAGTATGGGAATTTCAAGGTGGGAAATGTTGTGCCAGGGATTATAGCTTTTATAATCACCCAATCTGTAATTATTCCAATTTACTATATAAATATCATAAGAGAAAACTCGACGTGTATTAATTTCATTATACAAAGCTTAATGGGATTAATCATTATAACAGGCTTTGTTGGGAGTGCAATAATGAACAGCAAATTCTGTAATGGTTTCTCATTATTTTGGACTATAAATTACTTGATATTCGCTATTTGTCATTTCATTATTGAATTAGCTTATGCGATGGTTGCAAAATACTTAATCGGGCAAAGGAAAACAATTGAAAAATCAGCAAAAGTTCAAGATTATAGTTTAGAGATAGCTAGTTTAAACATAAAATAAGATATACAATATTTAGCATTATCTATTAGCCGGGCTACATCCTATAATATATTCGATTTCCATTATACAATCACATCATTTCATTATTCCCCATAATATTTATTCTAACACCTACTCTTATAAAAAATCCACCATACCCTATTCCAAATCTGCATACAACCCTTCTAACATCCTAAATTTAATATTTAAAAAATACACAAACCATCATTGATATCATCTATTCCAATCATAAATTATACACAAAATATCATAAAAACCCTACAAATACCTTCATGAAACTTCTTCTATCACAATCTCCCAAACATTGTATTCAACACAATTTCCCTCTAATTTCTATATCCCCATCTCCAACCTCCAAATCTTATCCATCTCCCCAAATCATCTTTAAATCCTCACAAAATCTTCCTCATCACTTCTTATTCACTAATTCTTATAATCAAACCAATACCATATAAATCAAAACATGGGATGTCCAAACTGTAGATTAGTCCAGCAACCAAAGTATTATTTAAATCAAAATCTCGACTACCTTCTTATTAAAATCATAAGCCAAGACGATAAACTCCAACTTCAAGATACAATCAAAGGAGTTTATTCCGAATATTCTTCAGACATAACTTTTTTCGATACTTATGAACTCAAATGTAAATCCTTAACTCTAAACTGTCTAAGTCTCTGTCTAATAATAGGATCATCTAAATGTTTTAAGCTTCTAATAAAACTTGGGAGTTCTATAAAAAGAATGGAAAAAATTTTATTAATGCAACAATTAGACCCTATGAGAATTATATCAGCTAAAGGATATACAAATATTATGAAAGTATATCTTCCTATATATTTAATAAATCCACACCAAAGTTCGAATGAAAGTTATAATAAAGACTATGAAGAAACTGAATGGAAAGAGTTATACATTCATACAGCTACAAGGCTTTTAATGTTACCTTTTGTGTATTTTGTATATAAAAACTTTGAAAATAAAGTTGATATCCCTGAAGAGTTCAATTTACATTCAAAAAAAGGATTTTTAGGAGAAAATTGTGCGTTGATCGCTTGTAGACAAGGGTCACTACCGCTTATTTATATTGGAATTAAGGGTTTTAGGGTTTTTTTAAGGGAAAAATNCATTCAAAAAAAGGATTTTTAGGAGAAAATTGTGCGTTGATCGCTTGTAGACAAGGGTCACTACCGCTTATTAAATTGTTATATGAATTTTGTCATGCGGATTTTAGTTTGAAAAATAATATAGGGGATAATGCTGTTATTGCATGTCTTAGAGGGTTTTTAGAGATTAAAAGTGAAGGGTTTTATGATTGTGTTGTTTATTTAGTTGAGACTATTGGTGTTGATTTTTTGTATAGATATGAAGAAATGCTTTTAATAGCTCAGGATGAAAAAACTGTTAAGTTTTTAGAGAAGAAACTTGAAAGTAAAGGGATAAATCAGATGAAGGAAAATCTTTTGGATGTAGTTGTTAGAGATAGTCCGAAATTTATTTCACCTAATAATGTCAAGCTTATGGATGCTTTAAATTTGACACGAAATACAATTATTTCGCTGGCAAGCAGGAGTTAAGATTAGTAAAAATTGTAATGTTTGAATGGTTTTATTGTTATATGAGAGTGTTGAGGATTGATATTGTTGATAAGGTTGCTTGGGTTGATGAATTAGATTATGAGAAATGCTGTATTCAGGATAAGATTTGAATTTATGATATGATATGGTAAAATATGATTAGATCATAATTGTTCATTATGCTTATTAGACAACTAAGTTGGGGATATGTTATTATTTATTATAAAAAATGAGATATGGAGGTTTTGAATGTTAGAAATTATGATTTGTATTTCAATATCAGTTTTTTTATTAGTTTTAGAATTTTATAATCATATTCTTATATTTGGGTTAATTTTGTAAAACTATAAACCCAATCTTAGTTTTAAAAGTATCATAATTCATAAATCTAACATACAAAATTTCCCCCCAACCCTATACACTTTTCTTAAAAGTCAAACATATAAGTAATTATGGTAAATAATCCCATACAATTATAATTTTATAATGCATTCAGAAATAGACCATATAGTAAAGAA
>MPUH01000974.1:0-27659 GCA_001970955.1 Stentor coeruleus | reverse complement strand
TTTACTTCAGTTACTATTAATTATTCACTTGAAGGTGACGACGATCTAGCTTTTATACTTCCAACAACTATAAGTATCATCGCATCCTCATCATCAAGTATAACTTCAACAACATCTACAGCTGTATCAAGTGGCAGTGTTACATTATCTTCATTAATAGCTGGTACTTATTCATTTAAAATCGCAACAACTTCAAATTCTGTTGAAAGCACATCGATATCTATAACTTTTCTTGTTCCAAAACTAGTTTTAACATTATCAGTAACTCCATCACTAAGCTCAACACCTTTTAACATTGATGTAAATCTTAAAGATAACGCTAACAGCAATGTACTTACAGGTTCAGGAACATTGACAGTAAACCTTGTGATAACATGCTCAAGTACAAGCACATGCTCAGGCTTGATAACAGATACACCATTGTCGACAATTGAACTGACATCTGGATATGGGATAATATCATCAATAAAAATATTATCTTCAGGAAAATTTGATTTAAGCGCAACATATTCTACATGGACTTCAATTCCTGCCACTACAAACGAAATTGAAAATTCAATAAAATCATTATCAATTAGTGTCCCATCCCTTATTTATACCTATAATGATTTTGATATAACAGTTACTATAATTGGAGAAGATAATTATGATTTTATATTGAAATGCACACTTACTTTATCAGATGATAGTGTAAATAAATTCAAAGGCACAAAAGAATTAGTTTCAAGTTTAGCTACAAAAACTTTTTCAAGTATGCATTATACTGGAGATGGAACATTTACTATAAGAGGTGATATAACTGAATATCCTTTTTATAATACTGCCAGTGTTACTGTAACAGCAAGTGTAATAGATATANATACTGCCAGTGTTACTGTAACAGCAAGTGTAATAGATATAACTTTTAATGAAACTGTAATTTTTATTTAGCCAAGTGATAGTTTAGTCGCTTTTACTGTAACTGCAAGTATAAAGACAACTTTAGTAGGAGATATTATCACATCAAATAGTCCTTTTACAATTGATTTAGCTTTGGTTGATTCTGGAACAGGACAATCTGGAAGAGTGTGGACATATTCAACTCCTCAAAATACAGTTTTAGGTGAAGCTACATTTAGCAATTTATTGATTAAATCTTCTGGAGATTTTTGTATTAAGGCATCAAGTACTGGATTCGCAGATAAATCATCAAATCCATTTACAATAACAAACCACGTTAAAACTATAACTGCAAGCTCAACTGAATTAAATTCAGAATTAATAACCTCTCTTACTATTTCTTATTTACTTACAGGCGATGATGATCTAGATTTTATACTTCCAGTAACTGTTAGTGTAGTGGCTACACCTTCAACTGGAATAACTTCAACAACATCTACAGATGTACCAAGGGGCAGTGTTACAGTTTCTTCATCAATTGATGAAACTTATTTACTAGAAATAGTAACAACATCAAGCTCAGTTAAAAGTCCATCAATTTCTGTAAATTTAGTAGGTCCTTATTTGGTTGTAACACTTTCTCAAACTCCATCTCTAAGTACAACAATTTTTGATATTAATGTAGAAATTAAAAACAATGTCAATAGCGAGTTGTTTGCAAATTCAGCAACATTAACAGTTAATTTAATCATAGCATGCTCAAGTACAAGTACAAGTGTATGCTCAGGATTAGTAACAAGTCCACCTTTATCAACTTTAGTTTTAACTTCAGAAAAAGGAACATTATCTTCAGTTAAAATATTATCCTCAGGAAAATTTGATATAAGTGCAACATATTCTACATGGATAGCAATTGTTGCAACAACAAATCAAATTACAAATGTTGTTAATTCTCTACTAATTACTGTACCTTCTCTAATTTACACCTATACTACTTTCGATATTACAGTAACTGTAAAAGGGGAAGATGATAAAGATTTTATATTGCCATGCACACTTACTTTATCAGATAATAGTGTAAATAAATTCCAAGGCACAAAAGTATTAACTTCAAGTGCAGCTGTAAAAACTTTTTCAAGCATGTATTATACTGGAGATGGAACATCTACTTTAAGAGGTGATATAACTGAAAATTCTTTTTACAATACTATCACTACAACTATAACAGCAAGCATAATAGAATTAACTTTTACTGATAATGTAATTTTTATTTAGCCTTCTGATAGTTCTGTCGCTTTCACGGTAACTGCAAAAAAAAAACAAACTATAGGAGGAACTCTTATTGACTCATATGGTCCTTTTACAATCGCTTTAGCATTAATATCTTCTGGGACAGGGGAATCTGGAAATATTTGGACATATTCAGCTACTCAGGATACAACTTCAGGCGAAGCAACATTCACTAATTTGTTTATCAAGTCTTCTGGAAACTTTTATATTGAAGCATCAAGTCCTGGGTTTACTAATGGTCAACAAACTATATTTTCAATGAAAAACTATGTTAAAACTATAACTGCAAACCCAACTGTAACAAGTGCAGATATTTATACCCCAATTACTATTACTTATTCACTTAAAGGTGATGATGATAAAGATTTTTTACTTTCAACAACTGTAAGTGTTATAGCATCTTCATCATCAAGTATAACTTCAACAACATCTACAGTAGTACCAAGTGGCAGTGTTACAGTATCTTCATCAATAGCAGATACTTATTCATTTCAAATTGCAACAACTTCAAATTCTATTAAAAGCGCATCAATATCTATAACATTTCTTGTTCCGAAACTAGTTTTAACATTATCAGTATCTCCAGCATTGAGTACAACACTTTTTGATATTAATGTAGATATTAAAAACAATGATAATACTATTGTTCTTTCAAATGCAGATACAATAACAGTAAATATAGTTATAACTTGCTCAATCACAAGTACATGCTCAGGATTAATGACAAGTCCACTTTTATCAACTTTAGTATTAACTTCAGGACATGGGACTTTATCATCAGTTAAAATCTTGTCTTCAGGAATATTTGATATTAGTGCTACTTCTCCTACTAATCCTACATGGCCCTCTATTGCTGCAACAACAAGTTCAATTGAAAATCTTCCAAAATCATTAGCACTAGCTATACCTTCAACAATATACACGTATGCTAACTTTGATATTACAGTTACTATAACCGGAGAAGATAATAATAATTTTATATTACCATGCACAATTACTTTATCAGATAATAGCCCAGATAAATTTAAAGGAACAAAAACTTTAGATACAAAAACTTTTTCAAATATGTATTATACTGGAGATGGAACATTTACTATAAAAGGTGAATTAACTGAGTATTCCATTTTTAATACTATCAGTGCAACTATAACATCAAGCATAATAGAATTAACATTTACTGAGATTGTAATTTTTATTTAGCCTTCTGATAGTTCTGTCGCTTTCACGGTAACTGCAAAAACAAAACAAACTTTAGGAGAAACCCTTCTTACATCTAATGAGCCTTTTGCAATTGCTTTAGATTTAAAAGTTTCTGGAGAAGGACAATCTGGAAGTGTGTGGACATATACATCATCACAACTCACATCATCATCAGGAGATACAATATTTAACAATTTAAATGTAAAGTCTTCTGGAAAGTTTTATATTGAAGCATCAAGTCCTGGGTTTGCCGATAGCAAATCAGCAGAGTTTTCAATAAAAAATTATGTTAAAACTATAACTGCAAGCTCAGTAGCAAGTTCAGATTTATTTACATCAGTTACTATTGCATATTCATTAAAAGGAGATGATGATTTAGATTTTATACTTCCAACAACTATTAGTGTTGTATCATCATCTTCAACTGAAATAACTACTACAACATCTACAGAAGTACCAAATGGTAGTGTTACTTTAATTTCATCATCAACTGGTACTAATACATTTGAAATTGCAACTACGTCAAGTACTTCCAAAAGTTCAACTTTATCCATAAATTTTCTAGAACCAAAACTTGTTCTAACAATTTCAAAAATCCCAACATCAAGCTCAACAGAATTCGATATTAATGTTAATCTTAAAAACAATGCTAATAGTGCTGCTCTATCAAATCCAAATCCAATAACATTAGCTTTTGTCATAGCATGTTCAAGCCAAAGCACTTGCTCAGGTTATGTAACAGAGCCATCATTTTCAACTATAATATTAACCTCAGGACAAGGATCACAGTCATCAATTAAAATTAAATCCTCTGGAAAATTCGACCTTAGCACAAAATATTTAACATGGATATCTATTCTAGCTACAACAGGTGAAATTACAAACCAAGTCAGTTCTTTAATATTTACTATTTCATCACCTGTTTGTGTTCTTGTTGACTTTGATATTACAGTTACTGTTAAAGGAGAAGATAATAATGATTTTATATTATTATGCACTCTAACTTTATCAGATAATAGTAATGATAAGTTTCAAGGAACTAAAACTATAACTTCATCATCTGCAGCAAAATTATTTTCTAATATGCAATATACTGAAAAAGGATCTTATAAAATAACTGGGACTATAGCAGATTCTATTATTACTGCAAATGCTGATATTGACGTACAATTGGCTTCTATTTTCCTTGAATTTACACCTGTAATTTTTATTTAGCCAACTTCAAGCATAGATGTATTTACTGTTAAAGCTACAGTTAAAAATTCGCAAACTGGAGATATTATAAATAAGTCTTATTCAATATCTTTAGCACTTATTCCACAAATTACAGGAAACTCAGGGACTGTGATTAAAAACTACTCATCAGCTCAATCAACAACATCTGGCTCTGTAACTTTTTCTAACTTATCAGTACTATCATCAGGGACATTTAAACTTCAAGCTTCAGCAGACACTGCCTCTAATGGATTATCTGATGAATTTAAAGTATCAAATTATGTCAAAAGCATAACATTATCATCTTCATCTTCATCCCCTCATGAACTATATACTTCATTTACTGTTACAGCAAATATTTATGGTGATGATGATAAACTTTATTTATTATCAACATCTATATCAATATCAGGACCTAGCGATATTATTGTTACCTCAGATAACCCTTTGACTGTAACAAATGGAAAAGGTTCATTTAGTTTATATTCAACAGCTTATGCAGATGCAGTAATAACAGCTACTATTACTAATTATGCTACCGAAACTTTGACTTTGACATTTAATAAACCTTCATTAAAAATTAATATAGAAAAAAATGTAAGCTTTATATAGCCAACAACTTCAACTTCAGTATTTGATGTAACTATTGGTGTGTATGATTCGAGTGATACAAATGTTTTGCCTTTAGCTGCTAATTTGGTAATACCATTTAATATGACTTGTAATACTAATTCTAAATGTTCTGGTTATGCTTATTCACCAGCAACAAAAACTTCTGTTACAACAGAAAAAACAGCAATAGGATCAGCAACTGGTTTGAAAATTTTGTCTTCAGGAGCTTTTAATTTTACATCATCTTACAATTCTTGGAACTGTCATTATTTTATAACAAATGAAATTAAAAATTATGTCAAAACGATAAATGTTGTCTTAAATCCTGAAAGTGGCTTTTATACATTTTTTGATTTTTCTGTAAAAGTTGAATTACTTGGTGATGATCAAAATCTGTTTATTTTATCAACTAAAATTCAAATAGATGATGGCTCATCTGGGAATCTTGTTTTAGGAGGATCGTTTTCAAATGAAGTTGATACAATTGATGTGCATTATACAACTTCAGGGGCATATTCATGGATAATAAGCACAGATTCAAGTTCAATTCAAAAAACTTTATCATTAACAGTGACTTCAAGTATTATTAGTGCATCTTTTACACCAGAAAGCATAAACACTAGTGCTAACGAATTTACAATATCAATAAGCATACTTGAGTGTAGTAATTGTGCTGTGGAGTCTAAATATAGTCATTCAATAAGCTTAGCTTTAGAAAGCCAGTCAGGAGGATCAGTAACTTCATCAGGCACTACATGGGATTATGCTGCAGCTCAAATCACTTCTCTAGGACTTGTTGATTTCGCTAATTTACATATTCTTTCATCAGGAACATTCAAAATCCGAGCAACTTCTCCAGGCTTAACTGATTGGGTAAGCGATGCTTTAACTATTACAAATTCTGTTAAAACTATTACAATAAGTACAACAGACACTAGTATTACAACTTATATGTATTTCAATATAAATGTTTGCCTTGATGGAGATGATGATAACCGTTTTGTCCTTGGAACAACCATATATTTAACTGCAAATCCATCTGTAGATGATGGTGATGATGATTCTAAATCTGAAACTACAAAATGCTCAACTTTTAAAGTATATACAAGCACTTTTAAAGATGTTAAATTTAGTTCAACTACTGATGATGATTCAGATTCAATGACTTGTAATGATTTAACTGTTACTATAAATAAGCCAAAGCTTAAAATTACTATACTGATCTCTGATGTAGAAAAGTCACCAAAATCAAGTTCTGAAAGTTTTGATATTTTAGTTGAAGCTTATGATACAACTTTTACTAATGTTTTAACTCTAGCTGAAAATATTGATATAAGTATGTCGATAACTTGTTATACAGATAATGGAGATAAATGTTCAGGAAATATAATTTCTCCATCTTTTAATTCACAGACTTTAACTTCAGGATCAGTGACTATAAGTAACATGAAAATATTATCATCAGGAATTTTTATTATAACAGCTAAAGCCGACAATATGGAATCAGGAACTTTTATTACTGGAATTATTAAAAATAAAATTAATAATTTTAAATACAGCTTTTCTCCTAGTGGATCTGTTTACACTTATTTAAACTATGATATAACTATATCACTCATAGGAGAAGATGGAAATACTTATTCACTATCAACAACAGTTTATTTAGATGATGACTTAGTATTAATATCCTCTTTGGAAATCATTTACATTGGTGAGGATGCTGTTATTGAAAGCATATATTTCACAACTCTTGGAAATAACTATTTTACTTTAACTACTTCTGAAAGTGAAACTATCATCTCTAATACTTTTACAATTACTGCATCTTTTATTTTGGCTGAATTAAATTCAAATGTAATTTTTATACAGGATTTTTTAAGCACAGAGATGATTAATGTTGATATAACTATATATGATTATAAGAACGGGAATGTTATTGTAGATAACTCAATGATGATAAACTTAGAACTTATATGCTCTGATACATGCTCCAGTAAATTGCTTTTTAATTACAATCCTGCTTCAACAAATAAAGGAAAAGTAACATTTTCTAATCTTCAAGTAAAATCATGTGGAACATTCGTGTTTAAGGTTACAGGAATAAGTCTTCTTGAAGGTAAAACTGAGTCTTTTAAAGTAACTAATATGGTTAAAAAAATAGAAATTATCCCATCTTTAGATAAGGTTTCAGCTTACCAATATTTTGATATTAAAGTTGTTTTAACAGGTGAAGATGACAATGATTATATTTGTGGAATCAAATTTAGCTTTAGTTCAGACAATAAAGACACTACTTTTGAAGACCAAGAAGGAAATGCTAGCGAATATGATTGGAATAATATTTTTATTACTCAACCAGGGCCTATAACATTTTCTACTATTGTAAGTGCTGAATATCAAGGTGCAAGCTTTTCAAACCCAGATTTCAATATGATTGTATTGCAAGATAAGCTTGTAATCTCTCCAGGATCAATAAATAGTAGTCAATCAAGAAGAAATCTTAATGACATGTTTACTTTCATTGACCCTGAAAATAGCTATGAAATATTCAGTCTTATAATTGCTGTTTATGATAATTCATTAGAAAACATTTTACCTGAAGTTAATGGAGTTGAGTTTACTATGGAAATTGCATGTAAAGAAGGAGAAAAATGTTCTGGTACAAACCTTGATATAGATACTAATCCATGGACAAATCAAATTGGTTCTGAAGGATATTATGAGTATTCTAATACACGCTTCCTTTCATCTGGATATTTTGCCCTAAAAGTTACATCCAATAATATGGAAACTGGATATTACCATACAAAATTCATCACTAATTATGTTAAGAGTTTTGTAACTGAGATAAACAATTTGACACCATCAATGAATTTTGATTTCGAAGTTTCAACAAAAGTTTATGGGGATGATGATGAAAATTATATTCTACCAACTCTCGTTAAAATTAGTAGTACTGAAACAGGTCTGAATGCTGAAAGCTTAGAAATTTTAACTGAAAATAGTGAGGCTATGTTTGTTTCCTGGTTCTCTAATCCTGGAAGCGCGACTGTTGTTTTGTCAACTAATACTTCTGAATATCAGTCATCGGCTAATGTAAATATCCTGACAAATGCTATAAAGATCACTGGACCATTCCCTGATCCAAAATCTAATCTAAACAAATTCGATATCTATATCGAAATTTATAACAATGATCTTACAGAACTAGAATCCAAACGAGGTGAATATCAAATATCTTTCGCTTTAAGTCCTGATGAAAAACTAATGAATAGTTTAACTGCAACCTCTTCAGGTCAAGGTACATTGGCAACTCTCATCTATCACTCTGGATCATATACAATGACTGCAAGTAATGACAATTTATCTACAAGCACACTAGAAATAATAATAGAAAAAAATCTATCATTTATAACCTATAATGAAACTCTGCTAACTCATGAGGCTGAATCAATATTTGAATTTAATCTTCAACTATGGGAAGCAGATTCAATTCTATTCTTAGATTTAGCATCTCTACAAATGTCATGTGAAAATGCTTTTATTTTTGAACCAATAATTTATACCAATAATGGAACTGCAAGCTTTTACTTATATTTTGATAATGAAGGTACTAAAAAATGCACAGTTGCATCAGACTATTCAGTTATATTATTTGATGTTAGTTTTGTTATTGTGCCTAGAACTAATACTGATGAACTTTGTGTCGCATCTTTAAATTCAAGTACTTGTTTCTTATGTGTAGAAAATGCTTATCCTGATAAAGATGGTATTTGTCAGTGTATTTCAAATAGTAAATATTCTAAAGATTTAGGATTTTGTGAGTGTAATGCAGGGTATACATCATCTAATGGGTTTTGTATAGAATGTGGAAACTATTACTTAAATTCAAATCTTAAAGGATCTTATTCAGAAGATCATAAATACATATATATACAATTTGACTATCCTTCATTAGAAAGCTCTGTAAATGATTGTGCATATTTAGTAACTTTCCCATACCCATATGAAAATTGGTCATTTACATGCTATTGGAAAAATTCGTATACAATGACTATATCTATGACTACAGTAATTTCTGAAGACATTATTTTGAAAATTGACTCGACTAATATTCATAGAATAGATGGGAAATGTTCTTTTATTATAGAAGAACTTAATGTTAAAGTTAAGGCTAAGCATCCTTTACCTGTTCCAAAAGCTTCAATTGATTCACTTGATATTATTTCTTTAGCATGCTTCCCAGACAATGGATTTATAATATCATCTGAATTTACAGATAGTGATTATATATATTCATGGGCAGCTGATATAACCCCAAGCTTGCCAGATCTTAAAAGTTTTATTGAAAATACTCAGGATTCTTATATGATAATACCCGAAAACTTACTTTTTGGTTCAACCATAAAAATATCGTTGCTAATAACAAGTAAATCATTTAACACCGAAAACTCAGTTAGTAAAACAATAGAAGTTATAAACTCTCAGTATATACCTATAATGATAGCATCAGAAAACTATCTAAAAATAAATGCTATGAAAACTTATGCTTTAAAGACTAAGATATTATTTAATTGCTTTGATAGTACTGATATTTCTTATACATGGAGTATATCTTATGACTCAAAAACTCCATCAGTTGATTTTACCACTCTTGAAACTTTTTCTACTCGTCCTGATTCATTAACTATAGTTCCAGGATATTTAACTTCAGGACATACTTATAAATTTACAGTTACAGCAAATTGGAATTCAATTTCAGGATCTGATTCTATTGATATTTATGTTGAGCCTTCAAAAATTGATTTATCTATAGATAGGTCAAGTGGAGTTATAGGAAACGATATTGATTTTGAAGTCTCTGCTTCCTCTTTTGATCTAGAAAACCCAACTGCAAGTATGGAATATTCATGGTATTGCAATGAAGGATCAAATAGTTGCCTTAATAAATACGGTATATTTTTAAGCTTAACAATCACAGGTTCTAAACTATTTGTTAGTAAAAATGACCTTAAAAACAATTCCTTGTATACATTTTTAGTCATAGCTAAGACTACAGAAAAATCAGAATCTATATCTATTGATATACTTGTAAACTTCGAAACTAAAGGGTCAGTAAAAATCCCAAATTTATCATCAAATTTTAATAACTATGAAAATAACTATATAACTCCAAAAATCCAAATAAATGAAGATGCCACATTTTTATGGTCATTTGAACCTCCACTAAGCTCTTCAGTTAATATCATCCTTGATACACCATATTTAACTATTCCTCCATTATTATTAGATCCAAATATTAGATATAAACTTACTTTAGAAATCAAAACCAGCAAGAATACACTTTATTCATATTTATGGATTGAACCTAATCTTCCTCCAATTTGTGATAATGTATTTTCTACTATACATGATGATGGAAGATGGGAAATAACTATATTAAATTGTCAAGATCCTGAAGGAAATATTGTTACTTATCAGTATTATTTAAAATCTAATAATAATGAGTACTATTGGATTTCAGTACCATTTTTAACTAACTCAATTATCATATATATACCTAGTGATGCTACTCATTTTGGTGTAGTTGTTTGTGATGATGATAACAGTTGTGCAGAATATGAAAATAAATTTAATTCACGAGAAAGAAGGACTGCTAATGTTATTAGGGCCTATCAAATGTCGACTCTTGACCCTGATTTAATCCCTTCATCAATTATGTATTATTCTCAGGATGTCTCTACTAGTGAAGAGTTTTCAATTATATTTGAATCTTTTTTGAGTTATTATTCTACAGAGATTATAAGCAAAGCTATGGTTAAAACATTTATAAGCAGTATTAGTATTCTTATAAAATACAAAAGTTTTATGAGCGAAGCGAATATTTCAGATATGACAAATCTTATGATAAAAATCCTTGACGACTATGATGATAGCTTAGACTATGAAGATGCTGTTTTATTAGTAGAAATATTAGGACAAATTAAAGATGATCTTACAAGAAAAGACTTGCTTTATCTACTTGATACGATTAGTCTAAAATGTATAAAAAATGAACTTCTTGGAACGACTATTTTATATGAAAATATACTAACAATTTTCAGAACTAGGCAAATAGCATCACAGTTGCTTAATACAACAATTTATCATCAAAATACTGAAATCACCTTCCCAAGTGATATTGGTCTTGATGAAATTTCTGTTTATGACCTTGCATTTTCACTTTACAATTCCTCTTCAAATATTTTCGAAATGACCTTTTATAAATCAGGCAGTTACATATCATACACTTTAACTTTACAAGAACCAGAAAAAGTTAATATAACTATGGGCTCAGGAACTGAGGTAAAAATTTATGGAGATTTTAGCTCAGATCGTTACAAATGCGAAGTACTCCTTGATGATATAAATGATAAATGGTCCAATGAAGGATGTGAGGTCCTAAAATCTACTGATAATTATGCTATTGTAAATCTAAAACACTTATCTATATTCAAGCTTATAAATGATGATAGTTTATGTGAGACTGGTAAAGGACCCATTACAATAATGAGTATTATTCTTTTTATGATTATATCATTTGGGATTACTTTGATTATAATCCATGGAAAAAAGAAAGAATTAAAACCATTGAACAAATTTTTAGTCATATACCCAATTTCAAGTATGTTTTTAAATCAAAATACTCTTAGAAAAGCTGCTGTAATGATGCAGTTTTTTACTTCAGAACTCTTTTTATTAGCTTTAATAGGTGCTTTTATGTATTATTTTGACTCACCAAGCGAGTATACAACATATAAATTCGAAAAATATACCAGCTACCAATTATCAGGAGGTGCAATTTCATGGGCTTTATGTCAAATTTACACCCTTCCTGTATTTTATCTGAATTCTTTAGGTCTCTGGAATTCAAGATTCAAATTTATTTATGCTTTGACAATATCTATAAGTATTTTTATAACAATTTGCTGTTCTATTGGAGTTATTATTATGACTATGACATATTGTGGAGGATGGACTGAATTATGGACTATAACATTTTTGATATTTACGCTTTTTGACTGGGTATCTCTAGAAATTATTTACTCATTTATTTTATGGTTAATGTATAGAGAGCAAGGATCTGTATATGATGAATCAAGATATTCTAGGAATAAAGTCACTTTTATGGCTGTGAGCTACCCAACTGAAAATGAAACTGATAGAGAAAAAGTAAAAATTTTTGAAGAAGAGGAACTTGAAAACAATGAACCAGAAAATGAATCTATAAAAAAAGAAAATTTTGAAATCAATAAACTTGATAATAATGATGAGATTAATAAAATAAGTATTCTTGGAAACACTCAAAATTTTGATAAGCAAACACCTGATGAGTATAAAGAAAGTATATCATATCAAAAATATGCCAAAAATGATATAGAAAATGAAAGGAATCAAATTTTAGAAAATCCTGTTAAAAACACAGTGGAAGTTGAGTATAAAAGCGAATCTTCATTGAGAGATGCTGATCTATTAAAACGTAGAAGAAGTCTTTTAGAAAATGTCATGAAATTTGATATTCCTAAACCTGAATACAATATAGAACGGCCTAAGTTGCAGAAATCAGAAACTAAAATAGCATTTCAAATACCCAGTCAAGATAAAAACTCAAAAGAAAAAAGGAAAAGTGTTATAGAAAAAGTGCATAAATTCAATGATCTTTTAACTGACTATATACCAGAAAAACCTAAAGAAGTTCCTTTAGAAACTATTAAAAAACCTGATGTACCTGATACTGATACTTTAAAAAACCCAGAAGATATAATCATATGTAAAAATGCATTTGAAAAACCAATACAAGATCGCAGTTCAGAAATGCCAAGAGAAAGTATTATAGAAAATGTGCAAAAATTCAATGTACCTATACACAATTATCAGGAAGAAAAACCTAGAGGAATTATTCTGCCAAGTATAAAAAAATCTAGCATGCCCATAGCGAATATCAATTCAGGAAAACCTAAAGTTGGGTTTTTAGAAGATATAAAGAAAGGGTTTGATAAAATAAATATCGACTTTGATGAAGATAAAAATATAAAAAGAAATCTAGAAATCGAAGATGAATTCGAAATCCCTGAGCAAGATTTTAATCAAGAAAAATATAAAGAAAGTGATAAGCCTGAGCCAGATTTCGAAAATACAGAAAGTAATAAATCAGGATATTCAAAACTATTTTTCAATCCAAATATAATAAAGAAAAGCACAATCAAAATAAACCCAAATCTTCAAGCTTTTAAAATTGATAATAAAGCAGAAATATTTAGGAGGAGCACATTAGGAAGTAAAGCTTATCAAAAAAAAATTGAACTAGAAAATGAAGATATTAAAAATATCGAGGAAGAATTAAAAATCGAACATAAGAATTTTGAACAAGAACACCAAGACGAAAATATTAAGAAACATAAGAGAATTGGTAATAAAATTAAAATATCAAAACTGAAGAAAAACCCAGAAAGACATAAAAATAATCCATTTGAAAAGGAAGATCAATTTGAAATTTCTGAGGTTATTTCTGATAAAAAAGAGAATGAATTGGAAAGGTTAGGAGTTCAACAGAAGTTAGATATAATCAGACCGAATAGAGGGTTAGAAAATTTCAAGAAAGAAGAAGAGAGTAAAAATAAACTTGATGTCCCCAAGGCTGATGGTATTATAGGAAAATACAAGGAAAATAGTAAAAAATGCGAAGATTTATTTGATGAATTTGATGATATCTTATTAGATTAGAACAAGATTAAGATAAAAAATTAGGTTATATACTACATGTTTTTTTTTATAAGTATTCATGATATACTTATATTATATAATGTAACTTTGAGTATAATTTATCTTTAAAGACTATAATTATATACTCAGGAAGATAATTAACAAAATAGAAGAAATAAAACTTGGGGAAATAATAACTCTGGATAATTTAGATGATGAAAATTTACAAAAAACTATAATTAAACTAAAATGATTGGATAATCAAATTGATTAATTCGTATTTTTTGCTAATTTAGAAGTTATATACTATATAAAATTATAATACTCCTTTGGTAAATAGATATTGGTTATTTTTTATATAGGCATCATCTATAGTGTTTTAATAAAAGTCTTAGCTTGAAAAGAAATCGAAAATTTGTAATTTTTACTATAAAGCTTTCAAAATGCATTTTATATTTACACTTGGCTTTACATAGATTAGATATATTTGACAGGATACTCAAATTAAGTTATTCTAAGTAAAAGGAATTCACTTTTATTCAATATAGAAAGTTTTTCAATCTTTTTTTTGCTCTAATTCTTAAGCCATTCTATCCTGATTTGTATTCTTTATACTTGAAAGCATCCTTATAGAACTAATTTTTAGACATTATCCACCCAATCCTCTAATACCTTCTTATTCTTCTTTAGATTTATTAATATGCCACAAGTAAATACAATAATTTTCTTTGCCTAACTTTGACTAGGAATTTTACCTTTATATAAACTTGAAAATTATTTGAGTAATTCAAAGCTTTAATAAAGTATTATATGAAACTAATCAAACTTATAATTAAGATAAACTAATATCTCCCTTTAGATCTTTATGTAAAAAAAAATATTCAAACAAAATTTAACTTAATAGGGATTTTGTCATTTTTTATAAGGAAAAAAAATAGTTTTTAATCTAATAAGTCTGACTAACGTAAAGAAAGTAGTAAAAATCCTGTTACTAAGGAAATTTAATGCTATTTTTTCTCAATGCTGAAATCACACCAAAAAAATTTTTTACGAAATATGAATTTTAGACAAAATTTGCATGAGAATTTGGAAAAACCGAATCATATCGTAACATATTCAACTTAATAGGCAAATAATTTAAGGTTATTGATGAGTTAAAGCATGCATAGATCATGGACAATTAAAATAATTGATTTCAAATTGGAAAAAAAAATCAAGTTTAATCCTTCTATTTGAGCATATTCTGCATGATTATGCCCTTCTGAAAATGTTCGCTAGTAAAGTTTTTACTAAACCGTGATTTTGCATGTCATATCCAGAAAAACTATCCAATAATACACTTTATATATAAAAATTCTTTAAATTAACCTAAAAATGCCCCAAAAACACTCAGAAACTATGATTTTCATTTAAAATCATACCTTTCAAGCCTAAAAACAATTCGTTTGTACTTAAATTATAAATGCCCGCTAGGTAATTCCCAAATTCTGATCGTTTCATATCTTCCAAGCTCAATATCAAAAAACTAATCAAATCTTGCATAATATCGTCATTATCCTATATACCCGCACAAGAAAATACATTATATCTTATTTAGTACCCAAAGTTCGTATGCTTGCTACTTCATACCCATAGATAATTTAAATTTTTTGTGAGAAATAAATGGCTGTGGTATCTTATAATGTTTAAAATTGGAATAGGATATATACTACTTCTATTACAATTGATTATTATTAAGTCAACCGCACTAGTTACTTGTTTTAGCACACCTTCTGGCTTTACATCATATATAGCTTCAAGTTTTACAGTGACGGCCGATCCGAATATTATTGTTTCGATTGTTGTGACTATGGATGCTTCAGGAGCTGGTGTTTTTACAGGAACAACATCAGTGACAAGTGATGCTTCAGGGTCAGCATCTTTTTCAGGGTATTTTGATGTAATTGGGGCGTATACTGTGGCAATTACCTGTGGGTCAATAACTGGGTCAGCATCTATTTCAGTTTTTTCACCAGTTATACATAGTTATACAGTTCCAGATGTAATTTTTATATAGCCAGCTGTTAAAAATGTAGCTTATACTATGGTGCTTCAAGTCCAAGATGTCTATGGAGTAGCCGATCCAGGTACTTATAGCAATTTTATTATTCAAATAAGTGGAAGTGGTATCACGACAGCTACAGGTACCAAGTCAGGATCTTTATACACCTTTCCAAACATGGTCATTTCAACAGCATCTAATGCCTTTAATATACCTTATACTGTCGTAGATTCTAATGGAAAATTGTCTATATCTGATACTAAGACTATCAAAGTCATTTCAGCAGATAAGTTTGTAGTTACTTCAGTTCCTGCAACTTTCTACACATTTTTCTCTTCAACTTTTTCTGTTAGTTTAACCGACTCTACTGAAGCAGTTTTCTATAGTACATCTACAACTATAACCTTAACTGATAGTACTTCAAATATTCAAGGAGGGGGTTCAGCAACAAGTTCAACAGGGATTTTTTCATATACTGTTCATTTCACAGTAAGTGGTGCAAAAACTCTTACTTTTACTTATGGTAGTATTACAGCAACAGTGCCAATAACAGTGACAAAATCAGTACTGAAAATCACAGTTAGTACAACTGTAATGAATATTTAGCCCACGCTTAGTACGGATGTATTTAATGTTGATGTTTATGTTAACGACATTGTTGGAGGTTCAGTTGCTAATTATGTTAGTCCTAATTCTATAACCCTATCGTTATCTCCAACAGCTTCTGGAAACTCAGGAACAACGCTATCTGGAACTACTACTTTAAGCACTAATAGTGCAGCCCTTGCAGCTTTTACTTCTTTGAAAATCTTGTCGTCAGGCTCGTTTAAAATCGTCGCTTCAACTACAGAAATCACTTCAGCTGAGAGCTCTGTATATCCAGTGACAAATCTCATAATTGGTATGTCTTTAGCTTTTGACTTTACCACAATTTATACCTTTAAAACTATAATAGCAACTTTAACTTTAACAGGTGAAGATAACCAATTGTTTTTAGGAGCATGTTCAGTAACTTTAAGTGAAAGTAACACTTATCTTAAAAACCTAAGTCCTCAAACAAATAGTGATGGGACAGTAGACTTTCCTAACTTATACTTCTCGAATTATGGAATTTTAACTGTAGTTGCAACATCAACTTCTCCTGCTTTTACTAAGAGTTTCACTGTTACAGTTACAGCAAGTGTTATAGATATAACTTTCAGCCCAACTGTAATAATTACTTAGCCAAGTGATAGTTTAGTGTCATTTACTCTGACTGCAACAGCAAAAGAAACTACTGGTGGTGCAACATTAGGATCTAATGGACCTTTTAGTATAACTTTAACATTAAACCCATCTGGATCAGGCCAATCAGGTTCATTGTGGACTTATGCTAGTCCTGGAACAACATCTTCTGGTATAGCAACTTTTAATGGATTATATATCAGATCATCAGGAAGTTTCTATGTTTTAGCATCAAGTCCTGGATTCGCAAATAGCCAATCAAGTGTGTTTACTATAACCAACCATGTTAAAACAATAACAGCCTCAACTACTTCAACAATAGATTTATTTACATCTTTAACAATAACCTATACTCTTACTGGTGATGATGATAATAATTTCATTCTTTCAACAACAGTCAGTGTTGCTGCATCTCCAACAACAGGTATAACTTCTACAACTTCAACATCAATTACAAGTGGTTCAGTTACTGTATCTTCATCAATTGATGGAGTTTATTCACTACAAATTGCCACAACTTCAAGCTCAGTCAAAAGTAGTGTAATGTCTGTGACCTTTTTAAAACCAAATATAGTCCTTACTTTATCCTCATCCCCAACTTTAAGTACAACATCATTTACTATAAATGTTGATATCAAAAACAATGCTAATAATGCTGCACTTACAGGCGCTGCAGGGTTTTCAGTAACATTTGGTATAGCATGTACTGATACATATACCTGTTCAGGAACAGTTATAAGTCCAACAATATCTAGTATAGCAATAGTAGCTGGGCATGGAAGTGCATCATCAATAAAAATTCTGTCATCAGGAAGGTTTACATTGGAAGCTACATATTTATCATGGACTACTACCCCTGCATTAACAAGTGATGTGACTAATTTAGTTACTGATATTACTTTTACAATACCTTCAGCAATATATACATACTTTGATTTTCCTGTAACCTTAGTACTTACTGGAGAAGATGGAAATAATTTTATATTATCTTGCACAGTAACTTTATCAGATAATAGCGGTGGAGGACTTCAAGGGACTTTAACTTCTACAGCAAGCACATCATCAAGGACATATTCAAGTTTGTACTACTCAAAAAGTGGATCTTTTACTTTAACTGGAACAGTTTCAACATATTCTTATACTGAATCTACAGGTATTACTATAACTTCTAGTGTTATAGTAGTAGGACTTTCAGCAACTGTAATATTTACTTAGCCAACTCTTAGTACAACATCTTTCACTTTAACAGCAACTGTCAAAAGCACATCAACAGGAACAACTGAATCAGCTCATGGACCACATTCAATTACCTTAGCTCTTATTCCTCAAATTACAGGGAACTCAGGAACTGTTATTAAAAATTATGCTAGCCAGACCACATCTTCAGGTGTTGCTACTTTCTCTAACCTTTTTGTTTTATCATCAGGAAATTTTGTCATCCAAGCCTCATCAACATCAGCACTTACAAGTGGTTCATCAAGTTCATTTACAACTACTAACTATATCAAAAGCTTTTCTTCAACTTTTACAGCTACTCAAGAACTTTATACTTCCTTTGGTGTTACAGTTAATATTATTGGTGATGATGATGCAACTTTTATCTTATCATCAACTACAACTTTTACTTTGCCTTCAGGTGTTACAATGACTTCTACAAATCCTCAGACTGTTTCAACAGGAAAACCTGTGTTTAATATGTATGGTACAGCCAAAGAAACTGCACCAATTTCAATTTCAGTCAAGGATACAGTCAATACTTATTCTGATAGCATAAGTATAACATTTAACACACCAATTCTTGTGTTTTCAGTTTCGACAAGTGTAATTTTTATGTAGCCATCAACAAGTACAACTCTATTCAACTTAATAATTTCAGTTTACAACTCACTTGAATCTAGTGTTTTACCTTTGGCTTCAGGATTAACTATAAGCTTTACTATGGGTTGCAAATCTGGAGTAACATGCTCAGGAAATGTTTATAACCCTAGTGGGACAGCTTCAGTTACAACAGATGCCTCATCTACAGGTACAGCTTCTGGACTAAAAATATTATCCTCAGGAATCTTTGAGTTTTCATCAACATACAACTCTTGGGGTGTTACAAAATATACAACATCAAGTATTACAAATTATGTTAAAACTTTTACAGTAGCTTTAACCCCAGCTTCAAATTACTATACGTATTTTGATTTTTCAGTTAAAGTTGACTTAAAAGGTGATGATGATAATACATATATTTTATCGGTAACACTTAGTATATCAGATGTGTCTGGTGGGACATTATATGGCGATGTTTCAGAAAGTGTGTCAACAGGGACTCATACTTTTAATAACTTGTATTATGCTGAATCTGGAGATTATGATTGGAATATTTATACAAATATAGGATCTATAACCTACGATCATTCACTTACTATTCAAGAAAGTATTATATTGATGACAATCACTGGAACTTTAGACTCTAGTGATGATGTTTTCAGTGTGTCAATACAAGTTAAAGATAGTGCAGGGGGGAATTTAGAATTAGCTCATAGTCTTTCTATTGTATTGTCATTAGAATCCCAATCAGGTAGCGCAATCGATCACTCAGGTACAGTTTGGACTTACTCCGGCCCGAAATCCACTACGTCTGGAGCTGTTTCTTTTGATGGCTTGAACATCAAGTCTTCAGGAACTTTCGTTATAAGAGCTTCTTCTCCTGGCCTAACAGATGCAACAAGTAGTGAATATCCTATAACAAATACAGTCGAAAAAATTAAAGTTACAACAACTTATACAGATATAACAACTTATATGAATTTTGATGTAAAAGTTTGCCTTTATGGCCAAGATGAATATTATTTCGTCCTTGATGCAACGATAACCTTAAATGCTAGTCCTAGTATTGGCACTATAGGAACAATTTTAACAAGCATAGGCTGTGCGACCTTTACAGTTTATACCTCAACTTTTAGTGATATTGTATTTTCTGCCACAACTAATCAAGATTCTGATTCAATGACTTGTGAAAATTTACTTGTTACTATAAACAAACCTATGCTGAAAATAACTCTTATGTCGGGGGAAGCAGTAGTATATCCAAAAACTAGTGCTGATATTTTTGATCTTGTGGTTGAAGCTTATGATTTATCCTTTAAAAATGTTTTGACTTTAGCTAATGGAGTTTCGGTTACTTTGTCAATTGCTGAGACTACTGATCCAACGATTACTTGCTCAGGAACTAGTTTAACTCAGTCTCTTGGAACAATAACTTTAAGTTCAGGTTCATCTATGGTATCTAATGTCCAGATTTTATCATCAGGAGCTTTCATTTTCACAGCATCAGCCACTAATTTTGTAACCTATGAATATGAAACTGATTTTATCAAGAATACAATTTATGCAATAATGATCAACCTGCCTGAAGCGACATTTTACACATATTTCAACTATGACATCGAAATAACACTTATTGGAGAAGATTTAAACAACTTTTTACTAGATACAGTTGCAACCTTAACTTATAATCAAGGGAAATCATCTAAGACTTTCAGTAACAATGGTTTAATGCAAACTATCACAATATTTTTCACCCTTGATAGTGATGATGATTATTTAGAAGTAACAACATCATCTTATAGTTATATATCGCAAACTGATAGTTTTGAAATTTTCCCTTCAAAAATCGTTTTTGAAGTAACTTCATTTGTATTTTTTATTTAGCCATCCACAAGCATAGAGGTTTTAGACGTTGTTATAAGTGTCTATGATGAATTAGAGGGAAATTTAGCTTCAGATAATAGCGTCGTCATCAACTTAGAACTACAATGCGCAACAGATTGCTCTGGAACAGTTATGACTGGCTATAGTCCTAAATCAACAAACTTAGGTCAAGTTGAATTTACAGATATATACATCATTTCATGTGGAAGTTTCATAATAAATGCTTCAGGCACAGGCTTAGTAAGTAGTGATTCAGTTTCATTTGACGTGATAAACTTTGTTGAAACTATTGAAATTACTTCATCTTCAACAACAGTTTCAGCTCATCAATACTTCTACCTTAGAGTTGATTTGTATGGACAAGATGGATCAACTTTTATATGTCAAGCTACAATATCCTTAGTTTCAGATAGAGATGGTATAGATTTTGATGAACAAATTACAAGTTCTGGTTATTATTATTATGATTATATTATAGTACCCCTCTCTGGACTTATAACTTTTACAGCAACAACTGATGTTGACTGGGATGGTGATGATTTTTCAAATCCAAGTCTTACTTTAGATATATTAAAAGATAATCTTGTAATATCCCCTGGATATTATTATGACGAACCAAAACTACGTAGGCTAAGTGGAGAATTTTCTTTTTATGACCCAGAAGATAGTTATGAGAGTTTTAGTCTTTTTGTTGCGGTTTATGATTACTTTTTCGATGAGCTTTTATATGGAGCTGAAGGAATTGAGTTTAGTTTTGATATCACTTGCACAGAAGGCGAAAAATGCTCAGGAACAGTACNAGTTTAGTTTTGATATCACTTGCACAGAAGGCGAAAAATGCTCAGGAACAGTACTTGAAATAGAAGATGATCCTTGGACAAGGGTTATTAATAGTGATGGGTATTATGAGTATAAATATACAAAGTTTCTCTCATCTGGGTTCTTTACATTGAAAGCTTCATCTGACGATATGATTGATGGGTATTATTATTCTGATTTTATTACTAACCATGTTAAGAGCTTTGATATTCAGGTTAGTTCAATGACCCCATCTATGAATTTTGATTTAGGAACTTCAGCAACTTTGTATGGTGATGATGATAATCTTTATGTATTACCAGTTATTGCAACTATTGGAACTACTAGTGCAACTATTGGAACTGCTAGTGCTACTATGCTTACTGATAATATTAATGATGATACTAATGATGGAGTAGTAAACTTTGTATCATGGTTTCCTTATCCTGGAAGTGCTAGTATTATATTGACAACGAATACTTCAGAATATTATGACTCTATTGATATTGTAGTATTGAAAAACCTTATTAAGATCTATGGGCCAAACCCTGACCCTATATCAAATCTAAACGTCTTTGACCTAAATGTTGAAGTTTATAACAATGAAGGTACTGAAATCGAAAGCGCCAGAGGGGAATATGGAATATCATTTACAGCAGACCCTAAAGCAACACTAATGAATTACTTTTTAACAACATCTTCAGGTGTTGGAACATTATCAACATTAATCTACAGTTCTGGAACATATACAGTAACAGCTAGTGGAGCTGATTTAATTTCTGACTCATTATCTGTATCAATTGAAAAGAATTTTACATTTGTTTCATATTCAGAATCACAACTAACTCAAGAAATCTACTCATTTTTTGAATTCAAACTTCAACTAATGGAAACTGAAACAAATTTATTCTTAGACTCTGCGAATTTAGAAATGACATGTTCAAATGCTTATATTTATGATCCAATTATCTACACTCAAAATGGAACCGCCAGTTATTTCCTTTACTTTGATGAAGAAGGTTCTAAGACATGCACAATTACATCAGATTATTCAGTTGTTTCATTTAATGTTGTATTTGATATTACTTCTAATACAAATACTGATGAACTTTGTGTTATTTCTTTAAGTTCTAGTGCTTGTTTTATATGTGTTGATAATGCTTATCCTGATAGTTATGGGGTTTGTCAATGTATTTCTAACAGTGAATATTCTGCAAGTTTAGGATATTGCGAATGCACTTCAGGGTATACACTTTCTAATGGATACTGTATAGAGTGTGGGAATTATTACTCAAGTTCTGATCTTTCTGGGTTTTATTCGTATGATTATAAAAGCATTTTCATTGTACTTGATTATCCTGTACTTCAAAGTTTTGAAATTGACTGTTCATATTTAGTATATTTTCCATTCCCATATGAAGATTGGTCTTTTAATTGCTATTGGTTAGATATTGTAACAATGGTTATAGAAATGGAGTCACCAATTTTTGAAGATATTGAACTTGAAATTGATCCTAAAGGACTTCAAAGATATGATGGGAAGTGCTCATATGATATTTCTGATGTTTATGTTAATATTATTGCTGATCATTCAATTCCAGTACCAACAGCTTTAATTGATTCTTTAGATATAGTTTCTCTTAGTTGCTTCCCAGATCAAGGGTTTATCATATCATCAGAATTCACAAGTAATGATTATGATTATTCATGGACTGCTGTTATAAATCCAAGTATACCCGAGGTTGAAAAAATTGTCTCAGATACTAAAAGTTCTAATATCATAATCCCTGAAGACTTACTTTCTGAATCTTTGATCGAAATAACTCTAGTCATAACTAGCATATCTTTCGGTACTCAAAGCTCATATACAAAAGAAATCGAAGTTACTAACACGTTTATTATTCCTATAGAAATATCATCAAATAAAAAAATAAATATTGCTTCTAATAAAAAATACAATCTTAGGACAAAACTTATGTCAAAATGCATTGATTTTAATGATATCACTTTAAATTGGTCAGTTAGTTATGATGAAAACACTCCACCCGTAAACTTTGATGATATAGCAAAACTATCACCCCGTTCTGATTTACTTGTAATATATCCAGGGTATTTGACCCCAGGTTATATATATACTTTTACTGTTTCAGCAAATTCAAGCTCATTATTAGGTTCTGATTCTGTTGATATATATGTCGAATATGCTAGTTTATATCTTGAAACAGATACAGTTAATGGAATTATAGGAAATGATATGAACTTTGAAATGACTGCTACCGCTTATGACCCTGATGATTCTTCTGCTGAAATCAAATACTCATGGGAATGCTATGAAGGTAAAAATGCTTGTCTTGATAAAGATCAAAAAACTTTAAGTTTAGAAATCTCAGGGTCAAACCTTGTTGTCGAAAGCAATCTTCTAAGAGACAAAGCTTTATATACATTTAAAGTCATAGCTGAAGCAAATGAAAAATCAGCTGAGTTTTCTGTTGATATAAAAGTTGACTATAATATTAAAGGTTCAATAAAAATATCATCAACCTCATCAAATGTCAATAATTATGAAGATATTTACATAATTCCAAATATTGCAATAGATGAAACAGCTGAGTTCTTATGGTCATTCCAGCCTTCTCTAAGTTCAGATGTTGAAATTATCTTAAACACTCCATTTTTGACAATACCTCCATTATCTTTAGATCCAAATATCAGATATAAACTCACATTGGAAATGAAGACTTCAATAAGCACAACTTATTCATATATATGGATAAATCAAAACCTTCCTCCAATTTGTGATGGTGTTTATGCAAACTCACTTGGAGATAACAAGTGGGAAATTAATGCTTTAGATTGTCAAGATGACAATGATAGTTTAATTACTTATCAATATTTTATAGGAATAAGTGAAGTTGAGTTCTATTGGGTTTCTGTACCTTTATTAACAAGTTCAGTTATTATTTATGCTCCTGAATCTGCAAGTTACTTTGGTGTTGTTGTCTGTGATGACGATTTAAGTTGTGCGAACTATGCATCTTATGACACGTTAAATGAAAGGAGGATTTCTGAACTTATTACAAGTTTTAATGCATCAGTTATTGACCATGATTTAATACCTTCATCAATAGTTTACTATGGATCAAAAATCAGTACAAGTGAAGAATTCGCTGTTATTTTCAATTCATTTATTGAGTATTATTCGACTGAACCAATCAACAAACATATGGTCAAAGCACTTATTAGCAATTTATATATTCTTATTCAATATGATCAGTTTATAACAGATGAGTATCTTATTGCTATAGTAAATCTAAGAGCTTATATTCTCCAAAATTATGATAGTGATATAGACTATGAAGATGCTTTGATTGTACTAGAAATAATACAAAGCCAAAAAGACAATATTGAAAGTGATAAATTGTTGACGTATTTAGAAAGTGTTGGCAAGCATTGTATGGGTAATTCATTACTTGACACTACTGTTTATTTTGAAGATTCACTTACTGTATACAGAACTCGAAAGACAGGCTATGAATTATTAAACTCAACAATTTCTCTTCATTATAGTAGTATCGCAATCCCTGATGATTTTGGATTTGATGAAAATTCAGTTTATGATTTAGCTTTTTCTCGTTACAACTCATCTTCAAATGCTTTTGAACTTTCTATATACTATGTAGGGACTTATATCTCATATACCCTTGTCCTTGAACAATCAGAACTTGCGAATTTGACTATGGGTTCTGGGCTTGAAATCAAAATTTATGGGAACTTTGATTCTGATAGCAATTATAAATGTGAAGTACTTCTTGATGATTGGAGTGATGAAGGAGGATGTGAAGTTGCTAAGTCAACAGGAGATTATGCAATTGTAATATTAACTCATTTATCTATATTTAGAATTATTGAAGACGATAATTTATGTGAAACTGGAAGAGGACCAATCGCTACAATGAGTGTTATTTTGTTCATGATGATAACTTTATGTCTTATTTTCTATTTAGTTGATAGAACCAGGAAGCATTTCCATGCCTACAATTCATTTATGGTTATTTACCCAATAACTTCTATGTTTATACCACAAAAGTCCCCAAGAAGATCAGCTGTTGCTATGCAGTTTTTGACTTCTGAATTATTGTTACTAACATTAATTGGTGCTTTTATGCATCATTTTGACTCTCCAAACGACCATACTTCATATGTATTTGATAAATATTATGGGTTCCAATTATCAAGAGGTGCTGCAGCATGGGCTTTATGTCAAGTTTATACTATCCTTGCGGTTATATTGAATTTCCTTCCTCTTAAGAATATGGACAATACATGGGGTTATACTTTAACATTTATTATTAGTATCTTTATATCTTGTGGATGTCTTGCAGGGATTATTATAATGACTGTTAAATATTGTGGTGGGTGGACTGAACTTTGGATTATAAACTTCTTGATTTTCACGCTTTTTGACTGGGCAACTTTGGAAGTTATATACTCGATTTGTTTGTGGCTGCTTTATAGAAAGAATAAACAACCTTCTTATTATGAAGCACCACAATCGGATAGGCATCATGATAAATCGCCTCAAGAAACTTTTCCTAATGAGCATGATACGCATAGAAAAAGAAAAGGACATGATTCTGATAACGAACATGAGGCAGATATTATTGCTGAGTAGTATAGATTAAGGTTAAAAGGTATTTAGTATAATTGTCTTATGAATATGTATTGATGATTAAGCTTTTCCATAAAATTAAGTTAAAATGGATACTACGCTCTAGTGAGTGCCTTGGTAATAAGTATGAAGCCTTCTGGTTTTATTAGTTTCTACTAGAAAGATTTGGAAATGACGGGTATCTTTTATCAGCTTTCTTTTGATTAGTTCACAACAGTCAGATATTTCTAGGTAGAAGTTGTTTAGGTTTCTAAGAGTTTTTCAGGCTATTTAGGTCTTTTGATCACTGGTCTTAGAGGCTTCCTAGCAGAGCATGGCTTGATTCATGAATAAAGGGAGTTCTGCCCTTTATAGTTCTCATAGGCTTGCATTATTTTAATATATTCCCTAATATAACTGATTATCGCTATAAAATTCTTTATTGGGTTGACCTTTCCCCTGATTCTTTAAAGTTTTTTCTTCAAGTAGATAATTCAAATTTATTTCCATAAAGTCCTATTTCAGTTGCAAATTCTTGTTTTCTGAGATCTTTACATTAAAAGATACACTAAAAAATCAGAAACTCAATATCCCTTAGACATTCTAGTTTTATAAGTAATATGGAAGAAGATGATGGACTATTCGACACTTTTGGTGTGGAAAAAATGCAAAGAGTCAAACCGAAATATAATGTCAAGCCGATTTTCAACTGGCTCAAAGAAATAGGTCTAGAAGAAGTCTATGAACTCATGTGTGAAGCTGGGTATGACGACGTGAAAACCATGGTAAATCAAATGCTGGGGCCAATGCCAATAACCGATGAAGACTTAAAAGAGTCAGGAATTACCAAGTCCGGACACAGACTTAGAATTCTTTTAAAGCTTGAACAAGACGCGGGGATCATACCAAAACTAAAACTCAAAAAAAACATTGAAACTGGAGGTTTTTTACAGTGCTGTTTACTTGCAAACAACGCCACGAGAAATTTAGTTTATAATTCTCTTATTGACTGGCTTGAAAATTTAGGACTTGGGTCCGCTTACACATTATTTGTCCAATCAGGATTTGATAATTATGAAAGCTTAGTTTTTGTTATGGCTTCAAGTAGGCCATTGAATTCTAAGTATCTTGAAGAAGTTGTTGGGATTAAAAGCAAGGAATCTAGAAGTAAAATTTTAAAAAGACTTGAAAAAGATCTGGAAAAATACTATAATCCTATGAATTCTGTTAATGTGTCTTTTGATGAGCCGAAAAGTGTTGCTTGTGATTCTTGCTTTGTATTTTAAAATGAGATAATTTTATAAATGA
>MPUH01000973.1:0-27728 GCA_001970955.1 Stentor coeruleus | reverse complement strand
TCCTGACACAAATAATTGATTATCGCTTGTTATTGCAATACTATTTACAGTATCTGTATGACCTTTAAGCACTATTTCTTGTCGTTTATCATAAAGGTTCCATATTCTTATAGTATCATCTGTGGATCCTGATACTATAAACTTATTATCACTTGTTATTTTAACACACTTTACCAAATTTGTGTGACCTTGAAATACTTCTTCTTGTCGTTTCTCAAGTAAGTTCCATACTCTTAGTGTTTTATCTGATGATCCAGACACTACATAATTATTGTCGTTTGTTATTGCAATACTTAAAACAGAAGAAGTATGTCCTTCAAATACTGCCTCTTGTCGTTTATCGAGTATATTAAAAACTCTAATAGTTTTATCTGAGGATCCTGATACTACGAATTGATTATCGCTTGTTATTTCAACACTATTTACGCTATTTGTGTGAAATTTAAGTACTGCTTCTTGTCGTTTCTTTAAAAGATTCCACACTCTTACTGTGCTATCTGAAGATCCTGATACCACGAAAAGATTATTATTTGATATTGCAACACTGTTTATGTAAGAAGTATGACCTTCAAGCAATAGACTATATGAATTTTCAATCATTTGCTTACTAACTCTTTTGGCTTCATTTTTTTTATTTTTAGTAAGACTCCCTTTGATTTTAGAAAACGATGGTTCTTCATAATCTAAACTGTCTCTTATTATAGCTTGTATTTTTTCATAATATTTTACTTCAAACTCAGTTTTTATATAAATTTCATTATATTCTTCAATAATTTTATCTAATTTCTTACATGCTGATTTCACAATAAATTGTATTTGGCAACCAATTTTTAGAGCTTCACTCATAATTTTATTTTTCTGATTTTCAATGTTGCTTATTGTTTTTTTAATATTATTTCTTAGCCTAATGAAGCTACTTGTTGATAGCTTGATCTTGATTTCATCGAAGCTACACGTAATATTTTCATTAAAATGTTTAGCAAAGTGAGTAATAATACATTTTTTACAAAATAATAGTCGATCACATTTATTGCATTGCTTAATCGGCAGTTCATTACATCTAAAGGTACTACATTTCAACATAATTATTATAAATATTCATTTTATCAAAACTTTTATCTTTGTATTCAAAAAATTAGAATAGATACAAAGTATGTCATAGGAAATGAATATAGGAGGATTTTATATAAATAATTATAGTATGATTTATTATTTAGCATTTTTTTATTTATATACTTTTAAATCAGACTACTATGTTGAATTTGTTGATTACTATTATGAATGATACTTTTAATAAGATTAATAATAAACTTGTTGTTGCTTATAGTATGGAACTGGCTCAGATTATTTTTAGTTTACATACTTTAGAAATAGAAGTATGACTGAAAAAACTTATAAACATATATGCAAATCAAGGCAAAATACTCGTGATAATGAAGATAAAATAACTTATTTAAAAAAAAATAAAAACCAATTTTGTTATAAGATTGAAAAGACAAATACAATGATTGAGAAGAAAATGAAAGAATTGAAATCAAGCTTAAATTCTTATTAAACATAAAAATCATCTGAAATCTATTATAAAATCCAAACATCCTTACAAAATATCTACAAATTCCCATCTAACATATAAAATCAATAAACTATTTTTTATGCAATGACCCTAAGACAACTTTTGGCAAACGCTTAAAATCTTTATTCCTTTCTTTTTCTGGCAAGACAAACTTAAGTTTTTTCGCATAACTACTTATAAAAATCCCAACAAGTTTCACAGCCACTTCATGTCTTTTTTTCAAAACCTTCTCCAGCTTATCAACTTTCCCACTTTTCGCATCTTTTTCCATAACAATTTTTTCCATCCATTCACAACAATCCTTAACAATCTTAGTCTTCATAACATCTTCAATTTTTTTCATCATTCTAAGCGCAAGAAGACTTTCACAATCATTTAACCCTTTCATATCAATCTGAGAAATTAAATTAGCATAAATAAACGATAAAGGGAGTTTAGGATAAGCAACAATCGAGCTTGCAAGATAATAAAAAAAGTCTATTTTTATAGAAAAAGGGTTTGAATCCATAACAAAATTAGATATTTTTTTCCAAATATAACTGAAAATCTGATTTAAATTAAATGATGTAAAATCAATGATATTAAAAGTGTTGTTTTTTACTATTTCTGTAGAGAAAATAGTTACAATAATTTTAAATGCGTTAGTTAAATGATCTGAATATTTTGAAAGATCTATATCGATATATGAAAATATAAGGTTAAGAAGTTGTTTTGTATAATCAGGAGATGAGGTATCAAAATAAGCAAGCATGAGAATGCTGAATATAAAACTTGATTGGACACGATTATGAAGAGCTAATTTACCAAGGCCTTCTAAAGTTGTGAATTTTATATAAGGATTAGAACTTTGTGTGTATTTTATTAATAAGTTTAAAACATCATCATGAGAAATGTCAGAATCATGAGATGGTCGATATATATCCCAAACAAAATACATATCGATTATACTACCTATTGCGATTAACTCAAGAAGAGAGTCTGATTGTTTGGAGATTATTTTTGTGAAATAATTGAAGTAAGTTGTACAGATAAGGTTGGAATGGATACAACATTGGGCTAAACATTCTATTGATTTTATTTGAATGTATTGTTGGTTCATGTTTATTGTTGGGAGGATTAGGTTTTCAACAATATCATTAATATCTATAACTAGTGATCCATGCTTCACTTCTTTAAGCATTTCTGTAGTTATAACCAAAGCTTGGTAATATCTTGCAGAAATCATTTCTTCAATTTTATAATACTCTTGTTCATAATCTAAGGCTTCATTTGTTTTCTTATCTATTTCTGACTTAAATTGAATTGCAGCTTTTATATCTCTAATCTTTAAAGCATTCTCAGTTTCCACCCTAAGCTGATCAATCACATCATCAATCTCCGAAACTTTTTCACTAAAATACTTCTTTAGCTGAATCAATGAAAAATCAGCAAAATCCTCAGAAATCCTATCATCATGCGCCATTGCACAATTTAAAGGGTCAGTAATTTCATTTAATATCTCTGACATGATACTAGAAAACTCATGTTTATACTGATCAAGTAAACTCTTAATAGACTTAACAATCAAAGCAATAACTTCAAGTGAACAATCATAAAAATATTCATCAGCAAAACTTTTAAAGAAAAAATTTTCCATTAATTTATTGTTTTTATAATCTGGTGATTGGATTCTATACTTAGTAGAAAGCTTAATAAGAACTTCTAAAATTTTTTTCCTAATAATTTCTTCTCCAATATCCAAACACATGCAAATCTGTAGTATTGACTGAGTGAATAATTCAGGATAAGGAGTACAATAATAATTCAAAAGCTCTATAATCTTAAAATATGGTAATATTTCAAATAAAACATTTTCGTTTTTCTTATGTAAAACACTAACAGCAACCCTTGAACATATCATAACAGATACCTTATGAGTTCTATTTAAAAGTTCAGGCAAAAGTTTATTTGATATTTCTAATTTTAAAGTATCTTCATCATATCTAGTAAAAAACTCTCTAAGGAAACTCAAAAGATATCCTTGTTCTTTAATATTAAAAGTCATAACATTAAAAGAGTCAATAAATTCAATAATCCCCATATTTTTTATAACATTTTCTATATTCCTCATAGCTACATTTCTAACTTTATCATGCCTCTGTTTCACACATGTATAAATTAGTTTTTTTTTCACATCAAGATCCAGTTTATCAAAACCATATTCAAATAATTTCTCAACAGTTGCAATTAATACCGTAAAATCACTGTCACAAAGTTTTTCACTTATGGATTTTATTATATGGTTTTCGTTTGGTAAATATTTTATAGTCTTCAGTCGATTTTTTGGAATTGAATCATTGAGTAAGGTTAAAAGTATGTCAGAAAAACCTAAACGGGATAAGATTCCTATGATTGAAAAACGGACTTTTGGAAAACTGTCGTTGATTAAGCTTTTGATATGGCTTGTAAATTCTTTTTGAACTTGATAGGATATGTTTCCAAGAATTATAAGGTCTAGGGATAAAAAAGTTTCAATTAAGCTACATGCGGCTGAGCGGGAGATGGGATCTTTCAAATCTAAGTATGTTGTAAAGATACTTAAAATACTATCTGCACAAATTTCGTAGATTTCTATGTTTTTTGATTCGGAACTAAGTAGACTTTTGAGTTCTATTAAAAATGCTTTGAAGAATTTTAAAACCGCTTCAGATTTAGGTGATTCTTTTAAAGATGCTAAAGATAAATGCAAAATATGATTCAAAGCCGAACAAAAAATTGAACAATCTGTTAGCATAGCTGAGTGTAAAAGGTTCATAAATACTTTATGTGATATTTTAAACTCAATTGCCTTGCTAAATTCTTCATGTACTTGGTTATATAAGGTGTTTGTTTTTAAAGCCATATTTTATTTTTCATCTATGCAGAATAAAGATTTATTTCCTAACTGAGATTCTAAAACCCAAGTATTTAAAATAATCCCAACATTTAAAACAATTTTATATAAAAATCTTCCAAAATATCTTCACAACTAAAAAATACAAAATAATATCAAATCATAAATCTCTAAAAAAAATCCTATATATTTATCAAACCATAAAAATCTTAGTAAATCTAAAAACAACAAAAATCATCCTACCTACATTCCCTAAACCTAAATGCAAGTATCAAAAATTAAGAATTCCATATTAAATTACACTTAAAAAATCCATAAAATTTCACAATCAAAACCCCATAAAATCTCCTATCCACAAAAAATTATTCTTTTAAAGCATACTCTCAATTGAAATATTATAACAGAAATCACAAAAACCCTAAACCCTCATTTTCCAAATGCTATCTTTTTTCATATTTTTTTCCGTTGAAATTTAAATGTTGACCTTTCTCCTAACTATAGCATTATCCTCAGCAAATCTTCGAGGAAACTATGAAGACCTAGATCTAGGCGATATGCTGACCCAAAGTTTCTTCCTTCAAACAACTTCAAAAGACCAAAACTCAGATATAAAATCTCTTATCTCTCAATTGCTATCTGAAGAAAAAACATATATTTCTGATTTCACAAGTCAATGCGAAGAATTCATAGCAAAATATGCTAATGAAGGAGCTTTATTACAAGAAATAATAGTAAAAAATGAAAAACAACTTGAGTTACTTGATAACACTGAAGATTTACAAGAAAAACTTGAAGAAGTTAACGAAAAAATCAACCAATTCACTGATAAAATCATAGAAATTGATCAAAATAATATAGAAGAACAAGTTAATAAGAGTCAAGAACTTGATGAGAATCAGCAACAAATACAAGAAATCCAAAATGCTATTGATTACTTAGAAAAACTTGTTGGTGCTGATTCAGAACATGTTTCTGAGGTCTTAGAGCATATTGTTTCAATAAAAAAATCATTAGAAGTTGGAAAGAGTTTTAATAAAAACGATTTAAATACAGAAAAACCTCTTGTGTCTAATGTTCTAAGCGATTTGTATACTGAAAAGTCGCAAATCGAAAAAACAATTGAGGTTATTAAATCGGAAAGGGTACAAGTTGAAAGTTATTTAAATCTGGTCAAGCCACAGTTAGATGCTGTAAATGATCTTATTAATACAAAGAAGATACAATGCGAAAAGGCTCAGAAAATTATTGATGCAGTAAAAGATATTGAAAAACAATTAGAGTAAATAGAGTAAAAGGTTTAGAATAAAAGGGAGTATTTTTGTATATATTTAAAAGAATCTAATATGAGAGAAAGTATTTTAAGTTATTTTATATATAAAATAAGCTATTTATAAACTAATAACTAAAGGATTATATATATGCCATATAGGAAAAAAGTAAGCTATCTTATGGAAGCTAAAACTATAAACAATCAGGCTCTTGGAAACTTGTAAAGAATATTTAGTCGTATTTGGCTTGCTATTACTGCAGGGATTGTATCAGGAGTATTAGGTTTTGATGGGTTATTAGGCTTTTTAGTCTTTGTTATATATGGAATAATTAGAACTCTTATTTATAATTTCAAACTTGGAGGAAGCCTTTCTCTTTATTATACTGGCTATAGTGAAGTGATTTCTTCTTGGAAAAACGAAATGATGGAATACATTTTGACTTGGATGTAAAGTTTATGTGGAATGTTTTACAATTATGATATATGTGCTCTCCTAACTTAGACTAATAATACTTTTAAAAATTCCTCTATTTTTTATCTTAGTATTTTAAATAAAAGCTTTACTTTAAACTTATAGCAACCCTAACCATCATAGACAAAACATCTAAAATAATTATATTCAAACATATATGAAACCCTTTACTTACTAAAAAAAATCTTAAGCTTTTCTTCATCAATAACAAAAATATAATTTAAATAAAAGAAAAACATAATCTCTACATACCTAATAGTAAATAGTTTTCCAAAAATTAAAAACTTAGGGGGGATACTGATTAATCAGTTTATTATAGTAAGTCAGCTTCACTCATCGTAGTTTCGATTTCAAAATCACTGTTTTCATCATTAACATGCTCTTGAGTGTTTATTTTATTTAGCAAAGATTGTCTAATGTGTTGAAGGAATTCAGGAGGTTCAGGGAACAATTTTTCAGTGTTATGAATCTTATAATGAACAGTTAAGTTGTTAGATTGAGTAAATGCTTTTTCACAACCTGGATACCTGCATTTGAATGGCTTTAATCCAAGGTGTATTCTTATATGAACTTTGAGGTTGTAGGTTAAAGAAAATTTCTTTCCACAATATCTACAGTCAAAATTCTTAGTTTTTGTATGAGTCAGTTCGTGACGAGATAGCTTCGACTTGTACTTGAAGCTTTTGCCACAAACTGCACACTTAAGATTTTTTACTGTTTCTGTTGATTTTCTAAATGAATCCATTATTTATACTAACTATTATTCATCAAACTAAGAAATTCTTGCAAATCAATAACTCCATCTCCATTTGTATCACATTCTCTAATAAGCGCTTCCCAATCAGTATCATTACTAACAACACTTCTAGAAAGTGCATCTCTTAGTTCATGTGCTTCAATAAACCCATTATTATCCAAGTCAATTGATTTAAAAACCGCTTCCATTCTACTTTGGGTAATTAATTTCTGTTGACCCAAAGCGGCGATAACAAATTCATTAAAACTCAATTCACCTGATCTATCTAAATCGCATTCATTGACTATTCTATCAATTTCCTTATCAATATTTTTGAATCTTTTCCCAAAAAGTTTTAGCATACCTCTTTTAAGCTCCACCCTAGAAATCATCCCATTTTTGTCTACATCAAGGAAATTAAAAAGTTTTAATATCTCTTCACGTTCTTCTCCAACTATAAAATACGAGGAAATATATCGGAGAAAAGTTTTTTTGAGTTTTTGACTAGATTTAAATTGAGATAAATTTGCTATGTATTGAGCTGATTCTTCTCTTGTTGGTGTTTGAGGTATACTTACAGATAACCATGGATGATTCAATGCATCACTTGCTGAAATCCTATCTCTAGGGTCTTTTACAAGTAGTTTTCTTATAAGATCTTTAGCTTTCTCACTTATCTCATTCCAACATTTTGAAGAAAAATTATACTCACCTCTTTGTATATTATTAAAAATCTCATATTCAGCTCTTCCTGTAAATGGAGCACTTCCACCAAGCATTATGTATAATAATACCCCAGCACTCCATAAATCACATTTTTCTGTATATTCTCCAGATAAGACTTCAGGAGCTATGTAAAAAGGTGATCCAACTTTTGCCCTAAGAGTTTCATTTGGACGAATAACTTGAGAATAATAAAAGCTTACAAGTTTAAGATTATAGTTAGAATTATCAGAAACGAATACCAAGTTTTCAAGCTTTAAGTCACAAAATGCTATTTTTAAAGAGTGTAAATATCTTAAAGCAGAAAAAAGCTGCCGCATATATCCTGCACAGTTAGCTTCTGTATGTAAACCTTGTGAAAGAAGTATCTTATAAAGACTTCCTCCAGAAAATCTTTGCATGACAATATAAACATTTTTAGAATCCTGGAAATACTCACACATAGATCCAAGATTTGGGTGGTCGATTTTCAAATACACTTCTATTTCTGATAATATTCTGCCTTGACAAGTTGCATAGCGTTTACAAAATTTTGAAATAATCCTTATAATCCTTTTATCCCCAGTAGGCAGATGTTTAGCTTTGCATAAACATCTATATTTAGATGTGCTTAAGTTAGAACCCAGCTTATAGTTTATCTTAACATAATCATCTGGTTTCTGAGGAAGGTCAGCACTATTGAAGGCTTTCATCATATCAAAATTATAACTATTATTGGATGCCACAGATCCTATTATTAATAATTGAATACTAATCTTTTTTTATATATAATAAATACTAAATAAGTTTATTCAGAGATTTAAGTACTTTAAACATATTAAAAAATAATATTTTAGTATCACCATTAAGATCGCATTGACTAATTACTTTCTCCATTTCACAAATTGATCCTTTGTAAAATAATCAAGCGATTCTCTGATTTCATCAGTTTCTATTTGCCTATTAGATTTATGTCACATGAAGTAAAAAAACTTATATTCGATAATTTGTTCGCATATTGTCTCAGCACAAAAAAAAATTATAAAATATCTCTAATTTATCAAGAATGATTTCTTTTATAATCTAATTGATTTCTAAGTCTATTTTTTTATCCAAATTCCAAAAGTTGATAAGCTCTTTTCTAAGCCTAAAACATATCAGAGATTCAAAAATCATAGCGACAATAATAATTTACAAATGATATTTTTTAATACAAATACAATCATATCTACCAATTCAGCATTTCCTTATTTTTTACAAAACTCTCATAAACACTCAAACATGAATTTTATTCTAAAACTAAATAAAATCTAATTATCTACTAAACTATCAGCATACGGAAAAGCACGGACAAAATTATATGGTTCCAGTTCTCCAACCAGTACTTTTTTCGCTCTAAGTCTGCCAAAAGTTCCTTCAAATATCAAATTGTTATCTGAATAATGTTTAATAAGATGTCCCCATAGCTTAGACCTAGCTAATACATCAGATGAACCAATAATAATCATCCCATATCTTGCCCTAGTAATAGCCACATTCATTCTTTTAAAATCATTAAGAAAACCTAAATCTCCAACTTCATTTGACCTTACAAGTGAAAATATAACATAATCCATTTCTTTACCTTGAAATTCATCAATATTACATGTTTCTATATTGATTTTTGCTTCATTCATAATTTCAATTATATACCTTTTTTGACCATCGTATGGGGTAAGGACAACTAGTCTTTTTGAATCTATTCCAGCATTTATAAGAGTTTTTACGCATTCAAACACTATAAAAGCTTCATTTGAATTTACGAATGATTTACCAGCTCCTGAGTTACCTTCAAAAGATTTATGGTCGATAAAGATTAGTGGTATAGAACTTGGCCAAATCATTGTTCGTAATTTCTGATCTTTTCTTTCTTCGATGTTTACTCCATCAATTAGGATGCTTTGGTAAAAGAATTCGGTTGGGAATTTACTTAAAGCAGGGTGCATACGGTATTGGATGTTGAGGACATTTGGTTCCATTCCAAGATCGATAAGTCTAGTAAAAAGCGATCTATTTAATCCACCATACAACGAAGACCTACACAAAGTCACTGGGCCCAATTGCATCTGATCACCAGCAAGTATAAACCTTGAACATCCATTAAGTAAAGGTATCAAAATCTCTGGTTCAGTTGCTTGATTCGCTTCATCAATTAACACTGTATCATAATAAAACTGTCCTAGTCTATCATCCCCAGCAACAACATTAGTGCAACACACAACTTTAACATCAATAAAAATTTGAGAAATTGCATCTTTTGTATATTTTATATATTTCTTATACGATTTCTGAGATATATTTTCCCCATATTCTGCTTTTGCTTCATATTCAGAAATAAATTCAGGATGCATTTTTGATATATACTCTTTAAGTTTTGTATGTAAACAATATGCATCAATAAGAGATGGTATTTTTTCTCTAAGTCTTGAACAGATTTTTATTACTTTGACTCCAGTTTTTGCAATCCTTTCTACTACGTTATCGACAGCAACATTAGATGATGAGCAGACTAAAATTTTTGAATCAAGATCAAGGTTTTGAACAAGATGATATACTATTGCTGCTAGTGTATGAGTTTTACCTGTACCTGGTGGACCTTGGATAAGAGAAAATGAACTGGTTAAAGCATTTCGGGCACAAAGTTTTTGGGAAGGGTTTAATGGCTCGATACCTGGAACTTTTAGTTTTTTAGTAAGATTGATTGGGACTTTAGGGTTTTCTAGTGATTTTCCAAGAATCAAGTTTACTAGGGTAGGATCGGCATATCCATCTTTGAAGCCGAAAAGGGCATCGAACATTCTGACGTATGGAACTTCTGTGAATTTTACTGATAAATTAAACTCATATATTCCTTTACTTATAATACCCGCTCTACCAATAAGTTTTATATGAACAATTTCTGTTTTATCTTCAATAAAAACAACAACAGCATTATAATACACTGATCCTATTTGTAATTCAATATAACTTCCATGACTAAGTTTAATTCCATAATCCAATGAATGAAAAGTAAATTTCCCAAGTCCATTATCATTCATAGCTAAACTAAGCTCTCTAATTTTAAGCTCATCTTTAAGTTTTCTATTGTAATTCAAATCTTTATCCAACAACAATGACATTATTGTATAATAATCATTAAGAGAATCATACCTGAGTTTAATTCTTAACTGATTATCTTTGACTGGATTTTCATTTTCAATATCTTGATAAGGGTCTCTTTGCGATTTAAGATTTTCTTCGATTTTTCTAATCTGTTGAGTTGAAGCTTTCTCAGCTTTTTGACTGTCTTCAGGATTTAAACCAGATATTTTTATTGAATTGATTTTTTGTTGTTCGATCAATTCAGTAAAAGTTAAATCTGGATTTTTAAAGCGACTTTTTATGGCACACATACGGCATAAGACTTGAAGATTTGAAGTTACTTGCAAATTAAAACAGTTTTTGTTATGACATTCTTCACATTCAAATATACCGTTGTGCTTAGGGTTTTCTTTATGACCGAAAAGGGTTTTATGGTTGCTTTTCTGAAGGTGATGGATTATGTGAGATCCTGATTTTCCTGGTGCAGTGCCATTACAGAACCAATATTTGCAGGTATCACACCTAGCGATACTAAGTGGATTACAGACCCCACAGTATAGGCAATGTTCATTTGGAAGAGATGAAAAATCACCCGGGATTCCTTGATGAAAGATATTGTGGGTTATGATTTCATCCTCACGGATCTCCATTTATATACTTACAGGTAAATCAAAGAATAGTGGTAAGTAAATCTGTTATTGTGTTTGTGATAGAATATATATGCTTGGGAAAGATATGCTGTAAAATTATTAAAATATTGTATTAGATAAATGGTAATAAATATAATTATTATGTTATCGTTGCGATTTTCTTTTTTCTACTAAAGGATAGAGTTTGATTATAATAATGAGTATACCTAGTTGTTTTATTATTATTTTTTTACAGATTACTAGATTCTAAGTAATTTTAACTAAACTCTAAAACCTTTATTTATGTGTTTTCTTATAAATAACGACCCCAACTACAGTAACTCCAAAGACTACTGCGACCCATGGCCATAAAGTTCTAGTTTTCTTTTCTTCATCCTTAACCCTTGGTTTATTTAAAAACTCAATATCCCCAGGTAAAACAATCATCTTAATCATCTCTTTTACCTCTTTCACACGTTCCTGACTCATAAACAACAATTCTTCAGGTTTAATAATCTTCTTTATTTCTTGTATATAAAGTTTATCATTTTCCCCTTCAAATTTCTTCAACTCATCAGGGAATATAACTCTTATAATCTCTTGTTTATAAACTGTATCTTCTACACTTAAATAATAAAGTTCTCTAGGGAAAATCACTCTTTTTATCTTCTCATGAACGGCAATTTTTTGTAAACGGTTTAAAAACTCAAGTTCCTCAGGAATAATAACTTTTTTTATCTCATTCAAACAATTTTTTTCTTCATCAGGGGTTAAACTTTTCATTTCTTCTGGGTTGATTATTTGAATAATAGTTTCTTTTAAACCTTCATCTTCTGGGGTTAAATGATAAATATCCTGTGGGGATATAATACGTTTGATTTTCTGATGAAAAATATTTTTTTGTAACATATTAAAATGTTCAAGTTCTTCAGGGATGATGATTTTTAAAATCTCAGTAAGACATGCTTTTTCTTTTTCTGGGGATAAATGTTTGAGTTCTTCTGGGTTGATTATTTGAATGATTTTGTTTTTAAGCCCAACTTCTTCAGGACTAAGATCTTGAGGTTCTTTAGGGGAAATAGTTTGTTTGATGTTTTCTTTTGTCATGAATTTTTGGAAGATGCTTAAGCGTTTAAGTTCTTCAGGTTTGACGAACATGATTTTTTTTGCTTTTGTTTCTTGTGGAGGGGGTGTATTTTTATCATCCCTAACTTGATTATTTTCTTTAGTATTTTTTTCTCCATGGCCATGAGGTTGATGTTCTAAATTCTTAACTTCATGAGTCAGATTTTTTTCCATACTTTTCATATCATCTTTATTTTTTTTTTTATCTTCTACTTCATGATCATGAGAATGTTTTTCTTTATCATCAACTATATGATATTGTTCATTTATTATCTCAATATGGGTGTTAAGAAACTTTTCTAATTGGATTTGACTTTTGGCTTTTAATGCTGCTTTTTGGCTATAGAAACTAATTGTCCCTAAAAGTTTATTGTTGGCATCATGTGAAACATCAGTTTTAACTTTGTATCCTTTAGTTGTGAAAATGTCTTTTAGAACTTCAGCGGAAAGATCAACTGTGAGATTATGAAGAATTATAGTGTCTTTTATGGTATTTTTGGAAGAAGAACTTTTGCTTGAGTCTGATTTTTTTTCGATGTTATCTTCTGGCTCTGATGAACTTGAGGAAGATTTTTTGTTTTTAGAGCTGGAGTCGGCATGGTGTTGATGCTTTTCCTGCTCTTTGGTTAAGTCTATGGAAGCTTTGGATTCTTCGTCAGAAGCCTTTGGCTTTATATGACCTTTTTCCATATTATTTCATCTAATGATAGGAATTAATGACTTTGATGATATAGGATATAATATTAGCCAACTATTATAAAAATGTTTTACGCGTAAGGTTTATCTTCAATATACTTCCTAAGTGCAAACAACACAAAAACAGCTATCAATGAGTATCCAGATACCCAAACCCACACATTATGGCACTCATCCTTACTTCCATCTTTAGTACAATAATTTTCCATTAAAAACCCACTAGAAATCCCAGTAATAATCAAAGGTAAAGAATTAGTTACCGCAGCAATACCCAGAAATATTGCTTCAGCACCTTTAGGGGCAATTTCAATTGTATAATCCACAAGCCTTGGTGCATATATCGACTCTCCAAGTGATATTAAAATAATCATAAACGTAATCCCCAAATAAGAGTTCTCATAATACAAAGCTAAAGGTGAAGCTGTAGTAAAAAAACTTCCTAATATAATAATTGAATATTTGTCCATATAAAATACTAAATAAGTGAATATAGGTGTTGCAATTAATAAGATTATTTGATGAATTACCATCATTAAGCCAAAATGTTTACCATTTTCTATAGTCCTATCCATGTATAATGGTAAAGTACCTGAAAGATGAAAATATACGGATTTTACTATGAGCATTAATAAAACTAAAAGAACGAATTTCCAGAAACGTTTAAGTTTGATCACTTCACGGCTTGGCATTATAAAAATAATTTCGATATCTTCGGTGTTTTCAAGGTCGATTTCTCTGAGGAATAAGGAAAGGATTAGAGTTATTATGTATAGGCAAAGTCCAAAAGAAAATATTATTTTGTAAAGCTCAGGACCTTCATCATATAGGGTGTATAATATATCCACACCTCCAGAAGCAAAACCAGCAGCAACAAAAAACACAATATAATAAAGTGTATATGCCAAACTTCTAGATTTAGGATATGTATAATATTTTACCCCAAGTTTTGTGTTTGTTAGATTTATTGATATTGCAAACATTAAAAATATCAAAATAAACACAAATTGCCAATACCTGTTTTCTGTTGTCAATACCAAACTATAACCTATACATCCCATAATATTCCCTAAAATCATTGTTTTTCGAATCCCCAAAATCTTTGCCAAATTACTCAGACATACCGAGTAAATCCCTATCATTAAACCAAAACTTGCAAAAATAAGCCCAGTTTCACGTTCAGAAAAATGATGAATATTTGTTAGATAAAGACTACTACATACAGCTATGACTGAGAATGCTGCGAAACTTGTGAATTTTATGCATAAAGTTATCCAAAGGTAATAAGGGGATTGCCATAAACAGTCTACAGCTTCTTGTAATTGTGACTTTTTTTCAACTAGAGGATTTCTGATATCTTCCATGATTTTATTATAAATTTCTAATGTTGGTTAATGTGATCAAAGCATTTGTCAAATGATTTAGAAATTGGATAATAAGTATTTTGAGATAAAAAGTCTTTGAATTGATATTGAAAAAATCCTGGGCTGATGCTTGGCTTTATGAATATAAAGTTTTAGGTATAGATTTAAAGGAAATCAAATACACTTTTATCCTACCAAAAACCAATATTAAATAAAACTCCTATAAACCAAAAATGGAAGGATCACAGGCAAACCCAGAAGCCCAAGGAGGGCTTCAATCAATCCTCATGCGTTCAGGTCACCCAATAGCTCTAGTTTTCCATTTCTCCTTCAAAATCCTAGCAATCCTCTGCTACTTCTTTTTAGATATCCTTATATCAAATTCAACAGTCTCATTCATAATCATCCTTATATTATGCTGTGCTGATTTCTGGACTGTTCAAAACATAACCGGAAGACTTCTTGTAGCTTTGAGATGGAGAAACAAAGTAAATGATGATGGTTCAGAGCAATGGGTATTTGAAAGCTTAGCAGAAAAACATGAAAATAATCGTATTGATTCTTATGGATTTTGGTTAGGACTTTATGGGTATGTTGGAGTATGGGCTCTTTTACTTTTGGCTAATATTTTAACTTTAAGTCCATTTGGTGTAAGTGTTATTTAGAGTATACAAGCACTTGTATGTTTGGTTTTAGGAGGGGTGAACCTTTATGGATATATGATGTGTAGAAAGGATCATTTGAAGAAAATTAGTACAGCGGGGAATATTTTAGGAGCTTTTAAGTTTGGAGCTGAAGCTAAGGTGTGATTAGTTAGAGTAATAAGAAGATTTTATGATAGTGATAGATATGAGGTATTAGGATAGGTTTGAATAGGAGGTGAATAGGAGGTGAATTTTTTTTTTTTTTTGGTTTATATACTGAAGTTTATCATATTTTGAAATGATTTTACTATAGTTCAATATTCTACAAATCCAAATGTAATTGATCAGTAAAATTTCCTCCATCCTCTTGTAATTCTAGTTCAAATTAAGCGTATAACTTAGAATGATAATCATAGAAAATGAAAAAAACCAATATCAAAAGTTTTTACAAAAATCCTAACCCTAACCTCAAAAAAACCTTCAATACCCTAAAATTCCTATCACAATATATAATATCCTATTAAAAAAGCCAAAAGAAAAGCTCCAAGCAAATGGAAAATACTATATTTCCCAACCGTCTCATGAGTCAACTGTTCCAACTCCCTACTAAACTTCAGTTTATTGGTAGTAGCTTCGATTTCATGCTTCAAACTATCAATAGTCACATTTAGCTCAGTAATTTTAGCATTTAAAGCGACTTTATTTTTATCAGGACTCAACAAAATTGCTTTTCCTAATTCTGTCACAGTCAATGGTTTCTTTGTTTTTTCTACAATAGTTTCTTCTTTAGGAGGTTCAGCAAGTTGAAAAGTAACTTTGGAATTTCTTAAGCTTTGAAAATTTTCTTTAAAAGTTAGACCTTCATTTTCTTGTTGATCTTTTTGAGCTTTATATTCTTCTTTTACTTGCACAGGTTCTGATTCTACAAGTTTTGCCGCAATTTTATAGTCTTCAACACCTGGGCTTGACCAATTTGGTTGAAGCATATCAGTGCATGATTTCGCTTGGATAAGAAATTTGTGGCTTTTTTGTAAGGCTAAATCAAAGTTCACCAAATTGATTTTTAAGGTCACTGGCGAATAACTTTGGATTGTCCCTGAAGTTGGAGTTACTAAGAAATCTTTGGGAGATGAGGTCTTAACTTTAAAGGCAACAACACTAGCGGATTTGTTGGTTAAGGTTAGTGAGCTCTCACCTTTGCTTCTTTCAAATACTAGAAAGTCGCTAGGGTTTAGTTGTAATAGGAAAGTCCTGAATAAAAGTTACTCAGCCATAGAAATCGATTATTATATTATCCTTTTTTTTTTAGAATAAAAGTTATGTGTTAAGAAGTTTATATAGGAAATGCTTTTTTTATTGTAAGTTAATGATGAGATGATTTTCTATTGGGTTCAGAACTATAAAGGTTTTTATGGAAAAATTGTATAATAATATAGGATGATAAGTTAAAAAGAATTGATATAGGATTTGTTAATTTTTTACATCTAAATATAAAATCTAAACAAAATTCCAAACTTAAAAGTAAATCCCAAATGAAAAACTAATTTAAAATCTTTACACCCAAAGTTTTAATGCAATCATCAGATTTAATTCTAATTAAAAGATTTATTTAAGTTATTACCTCGTATCTTAGTAGCTTCTTTGTTATAAAACACAAGCAAAACCCCTTTTTTGGCAACTAATATAATATTATTAACAAGCAAGTTTTGCTTGCCTCCATCATATCTTCTCTGCACATCACTAACAATTTTCTCAGGTGCTAAAACAGCATAAGAACACTCTTTACAGTTATCCAAAGCAAAAAACTCATAACTCGAATTTTTATACCTTTTTTTCTTAGTAAACATTGGGTTAAATTTTGGCACATATTTCGAAAATAAATTCCATATATACACATTCCCATTTTCAGATCCAGAAATAACATGTCCTGAGTTTTTTCCATACTTTGCAACAATTTTACTATTTTCATTTTTAAGACCTTTGTATTTTTGTTGTATTTCAAAATTTTGTATAGTAAAAAGTCTTATTCTTGAGTCATTTGATGTTACTAGAAAAGAGTTTTCATCAACAAAGTCTATTCCTGTGATTTTCCTACCTGAACTTTTTGGTCCACGTTTATTTCTACAGTCTACTCGGCCTATGGTTTCTAAGGTTTTTGAAAAACAGTTATAAGTTAGAACAAGGCATATACCTGTAGTTAAACCTATGATTAATAAACCATTTGGGATAAAAGAACCTGAAGTAATTTCTCCATTGAGGCTGATATCACAATCTACTCTAGAGGTATTCATATTCCAGATTCTAATTCTATTATCTTTGCAACCAGTAAAAAATACATCTTGGCTCTGTGGATGTATACTAATACACAGTACTTCAGTATTATGTTTATACAAGGAAACCGGATTTTTTTCAGCAGTATTCCACTTATAAACCATCCCATCCATCGCAGAACTCAAGAAAAACAGCGAACTTGCCGCCCAACACAAGTTTGTAACAACACAAGTATGTGCCATATAAGTTTCAAAAGGCTCATCATACATCAAATACTGCTCATCAATGAATTTTTGTCTACAAATTTCATACAAACATATTCTTGGATCATCACCTGCAACACATAAAAACCTCCCATCAGGACTAAATTCTAATAAACAGTAGGCTTTCTGTAAAATCTCAAATTCTTGTATCAATTCTAAACAAGGAAACTCATAAAATTGTTTATTTTTCTTCTTTAGTTTATCCTTACAAACCCAAGACCTTTTAGCTTTGTTTTTTATCACTTGTTTTAATGGATTTATCTGTTGGGCTTGGGCATCACTAGTAAAATCACTTGTCAAGAATCCTTTTTCGCTCGCAAAAAGCTTTGATATTGGCGAAAACTCTTTTAGAGAAGGGGTGTTGAAGGTTTTGAATTGTTTTTCTGATGAACTTTCGAACGATTCCACTGCGTCAAAGAACTCTTCATCTGATTGTTCGATGAGGTTGAGAGGGATATTCCGACTTTCCATCAATTATTTGTATTGTAGAGGAATAATGATATAAATTTTATCAAGAGGCGAATATCAGCAGGAGAGATTTGACATGGATTTTATGTTGGAATAACATAATAAGGGTAAAAAAAATACATATTTGGCTAAGAAATTATAGGTTTATCTGAAAAGGGCAGGTCGATGATAATCATATAAAGTCTATTTGAGATAAATAGCTAATAACCTAAATAATGTCTATAAATATAATATGCAATCAAACATGCTGCAAGTGGTTCAATTCTCAATACCAAGTTCGCCTGAAATTATTGGAATAAGACAATTTCAAGAGCCTTCTTTATATTATGCTTTAGGCATTTCGATTCTAAAACTCGTAGCAAGATTTAGGAGACATAAAAATATTGCCAGTCACATGCTCAATACTTTGAAAAATATGCAAAATGAAATCAATGAGCATTACCCTGCATATATAAATTACACAAATTATTATATTGATTTAGTTACTTACATTGCAACTTTGGATCATGAAACTAAAGCATTTCTTTATATAAATGATCGTCTGCAAATAAATCAATTTTTATTTTGTATTAGAAATGCGATGAAAGCTTTACTGCTCACTTTAGTCAGAGATAAAATGCATATTACCCCTGATTTAGAGAATGACAGGAATTTCAAAATTCATAATACCATTTTATTTTCTGCTTTGATGAACAAATTATCAATTGCCACAAAACTCTACTATTATAATAGTTCTCCTGAAACTTTTTATCCAAGTAAATTAGGGGCTTATCCTTTTCTTCACATTTTATTCAACGATGTTGATGGCAATAAATTAAATGTTGATTCATATATAGAAGTTTATACAAATGATTTATATAGACTAGAATTCAATAATACTATTACAATTGAAGAACTTGCAGGAAATCCTTTTTCATATTCAAATGCATTACCTCGCCCTGTTATTCAAAATCCTATACTTCAAAATCCTATAAATCAAGCATCAATACAAATAGATCCTACAATTCAAGTAAATTTATCTGTATCATTACTTGATGATATGCTTACTGAAATTATGAAAAATAATAATAATACTATGCCTTCTCATTTATATCAAATGATAAAACCTTTTGCTGATAATTCTATAGAAATAGCAAATATGACTTCATTTAATAAAGCTGCTTCACAAGAAAGATTTGTTGTTTCTTATAATTGTAATTCATGCTATATGGATAAAGAAACTAATTCTTTCCCGTGGAGTAGGTGCAAAGATTGCAAGATTTGCTTTGAATGTCGTATGAGGTCATTGGAAAAATGCATGAACTGCTATAGAATCTATGATGATGAAGAAAAATCTAGGTTTAATAGGCATCAATAAAGGTATTTTAGTAGTTTTTATTTATAAAAGTAAGTTAGTTATAAGAATTTTATAAACCTAATTAATAGGTATAGTATTAGATATGAATTTAGGTTTTTGTAATAGATTATTTGTTATGGGTTGATGATATTATTATGCATTTTATTATGTGAATATGTAAAGAAAGGATATTTAAAAAATTAGTTTTAAGGGTTATTAAACTTTGATTTTATAAAGAAAGGATATAAAAATTGTATTTGGCAAGATAGATTATTTAATTTAGATATTTTTTGAATAGGCTTCAAACAAATAACATTTTATCTAACCATTTGTCTATAATAATAAATAATATGCTATCAAATAGCTTAGAGAAAATTAAGTTTACTATACCAAGCTGCCGTGAAATCATCTACGTAAGACAATTTCAAAACCCTTCGTTTTATCAAGCCATAGGCATTTTATTATTAAAACTAATAGCAAGATTTGTTAGGAATAAGAGTATTTCTTCCAATTTGTGTGCATCTTTGCAGGAATTAAAAAATGAAACTATTAACTACAGGCCTTTATATGAAGAATATGTGACGTATTATTTCAAACTTATTGATTTTACTTCAAAAAACGATAATGAAGTAGCAGCTCTACAAGCTATTAATGCATTGATTCCAATAGGTGATTTTCTTCAATGGGTTTCCGCAGCAATAAAAGCAATACTTATCACAATAAATAAGGATAAAGATTATATCATATCTGGTTTAGAAAATAACGAGAATTTCTATGAAAACAGAATCACATTATTCACTTCTCTAACATCCAAATTAAAAATTGCCATAAAACTCTATTATTTCGACAAAGAACCTGATCAATTTTATCCAAATAAAATCGGCGCTTATCCTTTTATGCATATCCTATACAATGAAGTTAATTCAAATGGTCTTAATTTTAATACTTTTATAGAAATTTATACTGATGAATTACATAAACTAGAAACAAGTAACTTAATATCAATCATTCAACTACAAACTGATCCTTTTTCATATTCTAATGGAAATTTTGTAAGAGTTATAAAAGATTCTGATGTAACTATATCAGCTTTATTATTGGATAAAATACTTACTGAAATAATAAAAATTAATAATGAATTACCATTAAATATATTACAGAGAATACAAGGTTTAGCTGAAAAATGTGAAGATGTAGCTAAATTACCATCACTTGATAGGATTTTGAGAAAAAAGTCAACTGAAAACTTAGAAACTAGTATAAAGTGTGGTGTATGCTCAGAATTTAAGATGATGAAAGAATTTCCTTCGAGCAAATGTAGAAGTTGCAATGTTTGTATAGAATGTAGACTAGACTCTTTGAATCAATGCAAATTATGCTATAAGAATTTTAATAGAGATGAAAAAGAGTACTTTAAGAATTTTAAAAATTAGGAAAGTTTAGGTTTTTTAATAGAGTTTGAGTGTTTTGATATTAAATAAAATTATCTAATAAATAGAGATAAAAAATATTAAGGATAAATAAATGCAAAAATTTAAAAGTACCCATCTTGTATTTTACAGTTTATTTGATGAAAAGTTATTTTATATAGTTGTTAGTGCATAATTCTTGAAATTATTTAAAAAAAATTTAAGTTCTCCTAACATTGTGAAGAATTTTAGTTGGTCTTTAAAAAAATTAAGAGTATATGAGGACAGTAAAAACTTAGAGTAATTTTTAAACTAAAATTTCATAAGCGTAATAATAGTAATTTTATAAATTTTAATATTTGGCGATAATGAATTAAAGTACTAATTTTACTTATAATAAGATATAATAACACTTGAATACAGATTTAAGAATTTAAAACCTGAATATTTATAGTTTGCTTATTTTGAGTAACTAATGCTTATAAAAATAATTATAAGTTTATTTAAAAATTTTACATTAAAATTATACATTTGACAATAGTTCTTCTAATGATATTATTATTTTGATAATCTTTATAAATTTAAGTTAGTCAAATTCGTATTATATAGCAAATCATTATAAAATTTGATTATCCTAATTAACTATTAAATATAAAGTATAAGATTTTTATTAAAGTTAAAATAAGCAATAGTTAGGTTGGTGGGAATGTAACCTCGTCTGGTCCAGGTTTGAGAATCCTACGACCTCTTTTTTTTCAGTTGATTCGGGATGGTATACCACTCGTCATCTTTAATAATTTGTTCGTTGACTTTTCCCAGTAATTCTTTAGAGTTTCTTTTTTTGAAAGTGAGTATAACTGAGGCAAGTTTTGCGTTTATTTTTTTTTCCTTGTGAAGCCTAGTTTTTAAAACATGTCTTGAAGTTCTTGTGTTGTTCATAGCATATAAACTAAGTTATGTTATCAAATAAACCTTATTATTTATATATGTCATAAACTAGTCTCTTTCCATGAATTTAAAAAAAAAAATCATGTAATTTTTTGTTGGAATTGTGCTCTTGGAAATATTTTTACTAAAATTTGAGTCTTTACCCTTATTTCGCTCAAATAAATCTTGGCTTTTCAATCTATTAATAGATGAAAAGAAATATTTATACAAAATTCAGTTTACTTCTATGTTTAGTATTATTTATATTAGATTATTTTCAATAGATCTTAGAAAATTTTATATTTATAGATAATCTATTATTACATCAATCAAATAAAAGATTTTAATTTCTTTTATCAAAATAGCAACTTAAAACTTAGTTTATTTATATTAACTTCAAATATAACATTGAATGGAATTCTAATTACAGATAAATGGATATTATCGCTTATTGGGACAATCTTAGGGAATTAAAACTTAGCCAAATACCAAGTAAAGGTTATTTGAATGATATGTGCATGTTAAAAGATTGGGTTATCTATGCAACACAAGATTCATTAATGTATGTGAGTAATAAAGTCCATCCAGCTCCACCAAAAATGCTAATTCCAAATATAAAAATTAAAGAACTTGCCTGCAACTTATATTTGGCAATGTTTCTAACTATTCAAGGAGACTTATATGTCTATGGGCAAGACGAGTTAAAAAGTGGTTTATTTGGTATACAAAATCTATATTCAGCAGATCGTCCTATAAAAATCGAACTACTAAACCAAACAAAACTCGTTTCCATCTCATTATCGAAAATACACGCTGGGGGCATATCTCAAGAAGGTTTTCTTTACACATGGGGCCATGGTCCAAACGGTGAACTTGGTGACCTGGACCTTACAAATTCCTTACCAAAAGCAGTAAAAAACGCCAACTTCTTCAAATCTACTTCTCTAACATGTGGCCAAGGTTTCACAGCCGTCTGCACAGAAGCAGGATTTTTATACATTTTCAGCATAAAAAAACCATGCGAAAAATGCACAAAATCCTCAAGTTACCCATACTCAATCAAATCTTTACAAAACGAATTTTTTGTTAATGTTAAAAGCTTTGGTGATGAACTTATTGCTGTTAATGATCTTGGGAAATGTTTTGTTATTTTTAAATGTTTTTGTGTAGGAAATTTATCTTCTAAACACCCTATTGATCAAGTTGCCGTATGTGAAATTGGGATTGTTGGACTTAGTTCGAATCATAGAGTTTTATATGTTTGGAAAAAAAATAAGGGTAGATGGATAACAGAATTTTTTACTATTTTGGGTCAAGCTGAAGTTTTTCAAGTATCTACAGGGATGGGGAAATGCTTAGGGATTATTGGGAAAAATATTACAAATAAGTCAATCAAACAGGTACAAGATGAACCAGCTTCAGTTGTTTCGCCTAGTAAAGGTAGTGATGGAGAAAGGAAATCATTTGAAGAAATTGTTAGCAGTTTCGGGTTTAAAGGGAAAATCGCTTTGAATGATGAAAACCAATTAACAAAGACCTTAGAAAAAATCTTCAAAGAAAAAATCCGGAATATTTTTAAAGACCTTTGGAAATATTCCTATTATCAAGTTATCTATAAAAAAGCTCACTCTTCAGCTCTTGGGCCGGTTTTTATGCAAAAAGCTCTTTCACGAATTTTCCAATCCCAGCTTTACTATGCCTTTAACATAATGCAAAACCGGCCAAGATTCTTAGTTCTAAACGTTTTAAACCTAGCTTTCAAATTTTACGACAAAAAACTAAACCGTTTTCTTCACAGATGGAAAATATCTGCTGTAGAAGTTAAAAATATCAAAAACAACTACGAAAAAATCCTCAAAAAAACCGCCAGTATGCTTTTGCTCAAAGTCTTCAAAGAAAACACAAAGAAAAAACAGCAAAAAGGTTTCTATTCCTTAAAAAACTTTATAAAAAACTCCAAAAAGGTAACAAAATCATCTAAATCCAAACAAGATCCAATATATCTCCAAAGAAAAGTTATTTGGATTTACATGACTTATCAAAATCTTCTAAAGAAAAAAGAATTCTGTCAAGTTTCTAAAGCTTTTCGTATTATGGCTTATGATTTATCCAAACGTACTTCAGCTCAATTTATGTCTAGTGAGCCTAGTTTTAAAATTGAATGCAAACTTTCTGAAGATCCAGAAAAAACAGGATTAACTCCTTTATTAAGTCAGAGTTTTAATAGTGATTCTGAATGTACATGGCGACGGTTTAATGATTCTTGCAAAATTGTTCATGATTCAAACAGTCCATCTATGGAATCTTTAAATCAAACAGGAGATTTAAGTCCAAAGTCAACATTAATGAAAGAAATTGAAACGATTAAATCAAAAATGACTAAAAAACAACCGGAAAAAAATCAAGAGAAAAATATACAGAAAACTAAAGGTTCACCTGGACAAAACACAAATAAAAAAACACTTTTGACTGTGAAAACTGATAGGAAATCATTGGAGGATAGTAAAATTTTAGGTAATAGTGTTGTAAAAGAACCTACTACACCTCCTGTATTGTTTAATAGGGCTAGAGATGGGAATTCACAGAGAAAAATGACTTGTTTCGTCCCTGGAAAGCTTAAAATTCATATCCCAAAAGGACCTAAAAGTGGTTTAACACTTTGTAATGCTCTGATTAAAAGTATTTCAAGAGTAATTTTTCAGGATTTTAAAACTTTGAGAAATTATGAAGGGGGAAAAAAAAGGAATGGGAATGATAAAGGAAGATATACAAAGCAAAATATTAAAGTTGATGAAGATGGGGTTGATAATTCTTGGAAAAAAAAGTTGTTTTCTCTTGGTATGAATAAATTTGCTAGAACACTTAGTGGAGCGGTGAAGAAAAATTTAGGTCAAGCATTGATATCTATTAAAAGTTATAGATAGTTATAAGTAATTACATGATTTAGATAAAGATAGATATGAAAATTAAATATTAGATTGGGGTGTGTGGAAATTTATATGAAGAAGGAATGAATGAAAAGAAATTAGATTGATTTGGATGTAAAATGAGGATTTAGAAAAAATTAAGATGCTAAAATTGAGGATGCAGAGTTAGATTGAGGTAATAAATAATGAAAGGATTAGCTTATAGGGAAATTTGATGGTGAAGAATGTATTATTTTTATTAGGTTAATAATTTTTATTATGTGGATTTTATAGAAAAATGATATTCAGGTTATTTTTTTNGGAAATTTGATGGTGAAGAATGTATTATTTTTGATGATAATGATTTAGAGATAATTTATTAAGGGTAGGAGAATTCAATAAGCGAATTACCAAATCGAAGTTAAATTTTTTATGTCAAATTGATAAGTTAAATAATTAATTCCCAAAATCAAACTTTGTCGATTATATTCTTCATTCATATAAATCTTAAACATTTTATTAATAATATTATATACTCATATAATCAATATCCAATTTTATCTAAATTTTTTATTAATTATTCTCATATACTAATCCGCGAATTTCAAACATCTTGTTTCTTTATGTATAATCCCACATTTCTTAGAACAAAACTTTTCACCACATCTTAAACAAGTATACTTAAACTCAAATCCACAAACAGAACAAAAATATCTCCTTGGGTATTTTGAAGGCTTGGCTATTGTATTTATCATATTATGATTTATGTCATTAACTGTCAAAGCCTTTATATTTTTTACATCAGTTATTATTATTTCCTCTATAGTCAACCTTGGTCTCCTTTTCTTTTTATTTGGTTGTAAAGATTTGTGCTTTCTTTTTTTCTTGATTGTATCAGAAAATTCATCAATTTCTGTTCCTTTGACTACTTTTGTTATTTTCTTTTTGTTTTTTGGCATAAGTTCATCTTCTACTTTAAATAAATCATCATCGGCTGTGAGTTCTTCTCTTATTATTTATTACAGTCGATTTTTAGCCATAAAGTTATCTTGCTCTAAGGCTTCAAGACGTTGGGCATGAACTAAAGATCGAGTATATTCATCAACATACTTCATACTCTGACTTAGTTTTTTGACTCTTTCCGAACACCTTGCCATATTATTACTAAAAAATACTATATTCAAATATCACCAAATTTTATACCCATAACTTTCTATTTAACCAAATATAAATCATAAATCTTTCATTACATATCTTATAAAAAAACTAACACCACTTCAATAATTTAATTACTAATAATTATAATATATTATTTACATTCTAAAGGGATTATATCATTAGAAGACTTTAAAATAGCTTTGAAATCCTATTTCCCAAATGGCAAAAATGTTTTCAACTATCTCCATTAATACATAAAAAAGCATAACCTTGGCCAATATTTCAATTTTCAAAGCACTGCTACTGAAGTTTGCAAATTAGAAATTAACTACAAAGTAACATGGATAAATTAAAATGAAGTATATACAAAAAGTTTTTAATATGTAATAATTGCAGTAGGAAGATGCTCAAAAGTTTACAGCTCACTGAAAAATCCTAGTATTTTCAAAGGAGATATTATTTATGGAAGTAGATATAGAGAACCTTCAATTTTTCAAGGAAAAAAGTTGTATGTATAGGACGTAGTTATACAGGTAGTGATATAGCATTTGGTGATTTAAAGTTTGCAAATGAAGTAACACAGATTTATTCAAGAAATTATATAATCAAAAACAAACATGTAAATAGTGTACCTTTTGAATTCATTTTTAATTCAATTCACATAGTAATATTAAAATAATCATTTTCCTTGATGTCAACTGTGCAAGCAAATCAGGACCACTTTTGCCTCAGTTTTTCTATCTTGATAAGCTAGAGATTAGAGAGTTGGCTAGAACTACTGTCCAGCAAATTAAAGAGAGATATCCTTTTTATACATTTTTAGAACTTGATTAGATATACTAATAGTTAGGTTATTTCTCAATAGCTGCTGAACAACTTAGGCATTATGTTGATTGTTTGTTATCTAAGTTATGTGCTTAGCTTCTTTATAAATTCACTTGGAAAATCTTTTTAGGAATTAGGAATATCTACTTTTGGATTCATTAAAATAGGTAAAACATTAATTAGGATCAATTTTAATAGTACAGTAAAGTATAAAAAATAATAAAATAGTTCGTTACCAAAATTAGTCTGAGCCTGATGATAAAATATTCTAAATTATTATAGTTAACATTTGTTAGTAAATACTTATGCTTTATCAGAAAAATTAAGTTTTATCAGCAAAACTGATGGTATAAATGGAAGTCTGCATTGTAGGTGGAGGCATTAGTGGAATAAGCTGCTGCAAATTAGCTCTGGATTATGGACTAATACCTTTTGTTTTAAATAAAACTTCTCGCCCTTGTGGAATCTGGGCACGGCCCGATTCAGAAATTGGTGTTTGGGATAGGATGGAAACTAATACAAGTAAGTATTTATTTACGTTCTCAGATCAGCTATGGAATTCAGATGATCCTGTTTTTCCTTCGTGGTCTCAAGTTTATGATTACTTTAACAATTACATGATCAAGCATAATCTTTATCAATATTTTAACTTTAATTGTGAAGTTATCTCTATAGAGCGATCAGAAGAAAACTACTTAGTAAAATGGAAAACCCAAGAAATAATTCACGAAAAAATATTTAAATACGTAATTTTAGCTATAGGCCGCTACTCAAAGCCATATGTTCCATTCAAAAATATTTCAGAGTTCAAAGGCGAATCGATTATAAGCGGTCATTATAGAAATTCAGAAATCTTCACAAACAAAAAAGTTCTAGTCATTGGCAGAAATGTCACAAGTTCCGAAATAGCTTTAGAAGCTTTACAAACAGCAGCTTCAGTAACCCTAGTATTCAGGACATCAGGG
>MPUH01000972.1:0-27775 GCA_001970955.1 Stentor coeruleus | reverse complement strand
AAAGGAATTTGGTTACAGAACTGCGAGATCATGGAGTTTAGTTTATAATGGAAGTTTGATTTTTTTTATTTATAGAGTAGATTGTTGTAAAATATACATGAAAAAATATCATATTTTTATATGATATCTATATATAAAATCTACATCTTATCAACAATCCTAATTTATATCTAACTAATCTTCCTCATTAAGTTCTTGGAAAATAGAACCTTTTTTCTCTTCAGCAATCTTTTCAACTTTCTTAACAAACTCAAGCTTTTCTCGAGTTTTGATTTCAAATATATTTTTTTCTTCTTTTTCATCATCAAAACTCAGTACTTCTTTAGCTTTTTTCGTATTCCTAAAACGTTTTTTAAACCCTGTTGTATCTTCATCAGGGGTATTCATAGTCATTTTTACTACAGAATACTGCCCAGGAGTTCTTTCTAATATTTTTTTTGCTTCAGAACATTTATGAATACTAAAAAAATGAGCATAAGCACTATGATCATTTTCCCATTTCACATAAAAATCTCCTAAAAATTTTTGTAAGACATCATTAAGATCATCAGTTGTAACTGATGATGATAGTTGATAAAACAATAACGATGCCATGATTTCTTTTTTCTCAAATTCAGTCTCAATCCCTTGATTTACTAGTGATACAAATTCTGAAAGCACAGGATGAGGTATTCTTGCTGAATCAGTTAAATATATATACACGCTTCTATAAGGTTCTTTATCTAAAGTTTGAGTATCAAGTTTGTAATGGTATGTGGCTAGTTCATGACAAAGCCAGCGTTGTTTTTCTTTCATTGGGGGCAAAAAGGTCATTTTGTCTTTTTTATCAATAATCGCCCTAAGTTTCGCTTCAACTTTACTTATAAACTCCATATTCCCTTTAGCGAACTCAACAAGTTCTTCAGAATAAAGTTCTTTTTCCCCTGTTCCTAAAGCTTTATCCCTTTTAATCATCAAACATACATCATCACATTCAAGAGTTTTCCTTTCACCACAAACGGCAATAACACTTTGACTACCACATGGGCAAAAAACACTAACATGAACTTGACAAGGCTCTTGAGGACAAGGGTTAGAATAATGACAATTAGCTAAACACGTATGACTACATTTATCCCTTTTCTTCTTACAAAGATGTGGCTTTATATATTTCTCACATTCCTCATTATGGCATTTTTCAACACAATTATGCTCACATCTTAAAACTTTCCCACAAATCTTCCCACAAGATACAGTAAAAATCCCACATCCTATAGGTAAAAACATTTTACCACACTTACATGGTTTTTTAGTAAGTTGTGAACAAGATGGGCATTCTTCTGAATGACATGTACTTAAACAATTATGCCCACAAGGTAAAGTTTTATCACATATAAATTTACATCCAATTTCCATATCTTTAGTTCCACATTTTATAGGTGGATCTTTATAGCTTTTTCCACATGAACAAAAAATCCTCACTCTTGTTATAACTTTACATGGTTCACAATTTCCAATATGACAATGCCCAAGACATGTATGAATTGAACAATTGAGTATTTTTCCACAAGTTTCAAGACATCTATGTTCATCACTATATGGGTCATCTAATCCTGAGCAGCATAATTGATTACATTTATGTTTTTTACATGATTTTTTGGTTATACATAATTTATTGCATAAAACTTGTTTAGTTAAATCCTGACATTTTACATTTTGTATAGTCCTTGTACATCTACATGTTATAATTTGTGTAGCTTTACAAGATGGGCATGGTCCATTATGACAAACAGCTTTACATTTATGTCCACATGATAAACTTTTATCACAAACTCCATAACAACTAGGTATAGGGTCACAACATGAAATCCTAGGGTTAAGTAATATCATATCTAATAAATTCTTACCACAAGGACAATAACTGATTAAATTTGGGGTAAATTTACATACTCCACAACTATCACCATGACAGTTTTTATCACAAAAATGTTTCCCACAACTTAACATCTTATTACATATATTCTGACATATTGCAAACATCCCACAATCTACATTAATAGACTCTTTCCCACAATAACAATCTTGGGTAATTAAAATCATACATTTCTGACAAGTTCCTTCATGACATTTATCTTGACAATAATGATTATCACAATTTAATTTTTTACCACATATTTCTTCACATGAATGCCCAAAATGTTTATCTTTACACATAGGTTGATATTTTTTTTTACCACAATAGCATGTTTGTGTTTTGGCCATTGATATACATGGTGGACATGCTCCAGGATGACATTGTTGTGAACATAAATGAGGACAATCATTTCCTTTTAATCGGCCACATACTTCTCCACATGAATGAGGTGGATACATAGGATGTAGGATTGGTTCTTCAGTTTTACCACAAAAACATGTGTATTTAGGTTCGATTGTGTATTCAAAATTACAAGCTGGGCAGTTCCATTTATTACCAGAACTTTCTTTCCATTTTTTTATACAAGTGAGATGTTCAGGGATTCTGCATTGCTCACAGTTCCAGATTTTTCCTCGCCATCCGATTTGATACATACATACCATGCATTCAAGCTCTCGACCTACAAGTTTTGTTAATAACTCACTGTATTGTTCTGAACCTTCAGGCTTTTGCCAACGAACTAAAGTAGGGTTTTTAGCATTTCTAGGCCCTTCATGTTTTTGGATTTCTGCTTTTGGAAGCTTAAATCCTGGTGGTTTTTTCTTTTTTCTAAATCGGTATGGCTTAGAATCCATTATATTACACCAGAAATGAAAGAAATAAGGTAGAAATTTTGTTTTTATGTAAAGGATAAGTTTTAGTGTATAGATCTGTTTAGTCTAATTTTGAACTGCTAGTTTTTAGGTTGCAAATAAATTTTTTATTGAATTTTTGAGCTTTTTAGGTTATAACCAAAGGTTTTTATTAAAAATTTACCTTTTTGAGGTTTTATGGACGAAATCATTATTTTTTCATCTCTTCTTATATTTATAACAATAATCATAATGCTTTATAATAAATATCATCAAAGGAACATATATAATTTATATAAATGACTGAGCCTATCCCAAGCAATCAGTGAAGCTATCTATTATCCCTATCTATCATAAGGATCCTAAAAAACCCAATCTTACATATTCCGCCTATAACCAACTTCATGCGCTTATTTTTAGTGCACTCTGATTCCAAAGGCAAAAACCTTATATATGAGAGTTTTGAATAAATTAATGGCGTATAATAAATATGAAGAAGCAAGACGAAGAATTGCCCGACTACTCTGAAGACAATGAAGTCGAAGAACAAAAAGGTCAAAAAACCAGAGTCAAGAAAGGTGGGTTCTCAGGACTTCATTCAGCAGGTTTCTCAGAGTTCCTTCTCAAGGAAGAGATAATGAACTCTATCCACGAGTGCGGCTTCGAGCATCCTAGTGAAGTACAGCAAGAAGCCCTTCCACAAGCGATTATGGGTACTGATATCATCTGCCAAGCTAAAAGTGGTATGGGTAAGACCGCTGTTTTTGTTTTATCAGTTCTTCATCAGCTTGAAAACCCCCCAAAACCCATTTCAGTCCTAGTCCTCGCCCATACACGCGAACTAGCTTTTCAGATCAAACGTGAATTCGACAGGTTTTCAAAAAGACTTGAAAGTGTCAAAACTGAAGTGTTCTATGGAGGTGTGCAAATAAGCCAGCAAATCGCTATACTTAACACTCCACCGACTATTATAGTTGGTACTCCAGGACGTATTTTAGCTTTGGCGCGAAAAGGGTCATTGAAACTTGATGGAATCAAACATTTCGTTATGGACGAATGTGATAAAATGCTTGATCAATTAGATATGAGAAGTGATGTTCAGCATATATTTAGATTAACTCCACATACTAAACAAGTTATGATGTTTAGTGCTACAATGAATAAAGAAATCCGTAATGTCTTCAGGAAATTCGTTCAAAATCAAGTTGAGATTTTAATTGATGATGAATCAAAACTCACACTTCATGGTTTACAACAGTATTATGTCAAACTTGCTGAAACAGAAAAAAATAAAAGACTTATTGATTTACTTGATGCTTTACAGTTTAATCAGGTTGTGATTTTTGTCAAGAGTGTCAGCCGTGCGATTGAATTGAATAAGATTTTAATAGAATGCCGGTTCCCTAGTACGGCTATTCATGCTGGATTAAATCAAGAAGAAAGGTAGCTGCTATAAAGAATTAACAGATTCAAGAGTTTTAAAGATTTCAATAAACGTGTGCTTGTGTCGACTGATTTGTTTGGAAGAGGGATTGATATTGAAAGGGTTAATATTGTGATCAATTATGACATGCCACGAAAAGAGGAAAAAGCTGAGAAAGAAAATTCCGGATCGAATACTTATTTGCATAGAGTAGGATTTATATAGGTTGGTCGTGCTGGAAGATTTGGAACGAAAGGGTTGGCGATTTCTTTTATATCTTCGGATGAGGACACCCAGGTCCTGAATGAGATTCAAGAACGCTTTGATATAGCGGTTAATGACTTACCTGCGATGATCAACATTTCTACCTACAGTATTTATAACTTCAGTGAACTAACAAGTAATCAAATCTTATTCCGTATGGTTTTAATGTGTATATGTATGGTTTTTATATAGTAAATATTAATGCTTTATAACTATGAGCTTTTATTAATTTCATCTAACCGCTTTTATTTATTTTAAATACTTCATTAAAACTTTCTAAAAACATGCTTCTAACATCATCCATAAGGCTGTCAAAGTTCATGTACTGATCTGTGAAAATCGGGTTATATACCTTATAATTAACCTTAGCCCTTCCCCACTGTGCTGAGAATTTTTTCTCATTAATAACCTCATCATAGCCATTACAAATAAAAATTTGTATTGGCATTTTCCTAGAAAATGCATATCTAATCATCCCGGTCCTAAGTGGCAAAGGTTTATTTGTCAAATTTCTATGACCTTCTGGATACACAATTAAATGCATTCTCCCTGTTTTATGGCTAGCAAATTTAGTATCAATCCATTCAAAAAAATTATTCATATCTTTGCATGAGCCTCTTATAAAGAACCAAAATCCATCTGTTATGATATTGATTAAGCCTGTAAATGGGAAAACAACTCCCATACCAGCCCTTGATAAAAGGTTGGCACTATGTTCTGTGATAACATCATGCATTATAAAATCACAAAGGTTTCTATGGTTACCAATTATCATTATATTCCGACCTTTTAATATAGGTACAGAACCTTCAAGTTTATGTAAAGACATGCCTGTAAACCAGGTTGCATTATCAGTCCATAAACCTTGAATATCATCAATAGTCCACATTCTCACAATAAGCGAGTATATAGGGAATAGATGAAAGCAGTACATTAACCTTATGAAAATCATGACTTGTTTAGGGAAATTCAAAGTCAGACCAAGTATGATTGTTGTTATCCACCACATTTTAATTAACTTTACAATTAAAAAATATGGTATTGAAATTAGTTATAATAGAAAGACTAAGAAATTTGAGAAATAGCTTTAAGAGAGAGTTTTTGGATAAGGTGAAGGGGTTTTATGGTTAGGGTAAGGATAAGGATAAGGAGGGATTTTATGTAAAGATCATTAGCTTTATTTTAGGAATCCATTTTTAGGTTTGCGATGGTGGAGGTTCTGTATAGAGAAATTAAGATAAAAAGTTTTGGATTGAATGGGTGAATGATAGGAACCTTGATTATTAGCCAAGAGTATGCAGGAATTGGGCTAGATATCTTTGTAAGAGGCTGGAGGCTTTTGCTACATATCAGTATGGAAAATATTATTAGGAATTTTTAGATACTTCTTATTTATTTTGTATTATGTGAGAAATTAATAAGCTTAGGTGGTCCGAAGCTTTTAAAATCAGAGATAAACTTTATTTAATTACAATTAAGGAAGAAAATTAGCTCTGGAGAGAAATTAAAAAGATAATTTTATAAAATTTTTGATTGATAGTAATAAAACAGTATTAGAAATTGAGTCTAATAAAAATAAGAGTTTATAAAAAAATTTAAAGTATTTTATATTGAAAACCCCTAAGGTGGCATTTTTCCTGTAAAACTAAGGTCTTAATGATATGTAATAAAGATTATTGGTAATCTTAGTTCGGGTTTTTTAAAGTTAATCCAATAAAAAAATGGAATATTTGATTAGAAAAAATATTTTAGAATTAGGGAAATTTAGTTTTTACCATAAGGTTAGAATACTATGAGTTTATGATGGGTAGATATAAATTATTTATTAATAAGAGATGAGTAGGATGAATAATTTAAGGCTTTAAAATTTAGATGAGTATTGATTAGGATTAAGTAAATAAAAAAGAATAAGGTTATTTGAGTTTATATGTCAAGGTGAACACAAGACTTGCCTCCATCATCCTGACGCTAAAGAAAAGAAACAATAAAGAACTCCTCAGCCAAGTAAAAAGTCGCATAATCAACGACAATAAGTGATTTAACATACCGAATCTGCCCAAAGAAAGAGATTGTAGGACAAATAAACCTCGATCGGACAAGGTTTAAGCCATGCCACCTTAACTATCACTCACTTTAACTTTAACTTTATATGTCAAATTGTATTTTTTTTTAGATTATATAGTAAATATTAGTACTTTATAATCACGGACTTTTTATTAATTTCATCTACTTGCTTTATTTATCTTATGTACTTCATTAAATCTCTCTAAAAACATGCTTCTAACATCATCCATAAGGCTGTCAAAATTCATGTACTGATCTGTGAAAATCGGGTTATATACCTTATAATTAACCTTAGCCCTTCCCCATCGTGCTGATAATTTTTTTTCATTAATAACTTCATCATATCCACTACACATAAACATCTGTATTGGTATTTTTCTAGAAAACGCATATCTAATCATCCCGCTCCTAAGTGGCAAAGATTCTTTTTTCAAATTTCTATGACCTTCTGGATACACAAGTAAATGCATTCTCCCTGTTTTATGGCATGCAAACTTAGTATCAATCCATTCAAAAAATTTATCGAAATCTTTACCTGAGCCTCTTACAAAGAACCAAATCCCATCGGTTATAATGCTGACTAAGCCCATAAATGGAAAGACAAATCCTACAAGAGCCCTTGATAAAAAGTTGGCAGTATGTTCTGTGATAACATCATGCATTATAAAATCACAAAAGTTTCTATGGTTACCGACTATCATTATGTTCCGACCTTTTAATATAGATACAGAACCTTCAAGTTTATGTAAAGACATGCCAGAAAACCAAGTTGCATGATCGGTCCATAAACCTTGAATATCATCAATTGTCCACATTCTCACAATAAGCGAGTATATAGAAAATAGCTGAAAACAGTACAAAACCCTTATGAAAAACATGACTTTTTTAGGGAAAATCAAAACCAGGCCAAGTATGATTGTCGTTATCCACCACATTTTAATTATATCTACAATGGAAAAATATGATATTGAAATTAGATGTAATAGAAAGACTGAGGAAGATGAAATTAGATAAAGACTATGTAAGATGTTAGGAATTAATTATGTAAAGGTTGAAATAATTTGATGAAAATTTTGGATATGGTTTTAAGAGAGGCTTTTTGGATAAGGTGAAGAAGACTTTTATGGTTAGGATGAGGAAGGATTTTATGTAAAGATCATAAGTTATATTTTAGGAATTCATTTTTAGGTTTGAGATAATAGAGGTTTTTGGATTGAAAAATTAAGATAAAAAGTTTTGGGTTGAATGGATGAATAATAGGAATCTTGATTATAAGTCAGGATTATATAGGAATCTGGTTAGATATCTTTGTAAGAGGTTGGAGGCTTTTACTATATATCAATATGGAAAATATTATTAGGAACTTTTAGATACTTCTTATGTATTTTGTATTTATGAGTAGGTAAGTTAATAAGCATAAGCGGTCCAAAAATTTTAAAATCAGAGATAAGACTTTATTTTAATTACAATTAAGGAAGAAAATTAGCTTTGAAAAGAAATCGAAGAGATGAGTATATAAAAGTTTTGATTGCCTGTAATAAACTAGTAATTCGAAAATGAGTCTAAGTAAAAGTATGGAATTGATAAAAATTTTCAAAATATTTTATATTGAAGACCTATTAGGTGGCATTTCTCCTATAAAAATAAGGTGTTAGGGTGTAATAAAGACTATTGGCAAGTCTTAATTAGATCTTTTAAAGTTCATTCAATAAAAAAATGAATTATTTAATTAGAAAGAATATCTTTAGAATTATGGGAAACTTAAGTTTTTATCATAAAGTTAGAATGCTATGAGTTTATGCTGAAAATTGTGTAGATGTAAATNTGGGAAACTTAAGTTTTTATCATAAAGTTAGAATGCTATGAGTTTATGCTGAAAATTGTGTAGATGTAAATTAATAATTGATAAGAGATGAGAAAGATGAGTAATTTAAGGCTTTAAAGATTTAGGTGAGTATTTATAAATTAAAAAGCTTTCCCATATGAAAAAAAATATTCCTTCCTCAAACCTATTTCCCAACTCACCTTTATCATCAATCTATAATAAGTACTTTAAAAAATCCTTATCACACCACAAATTCTCTTATTATCACAACCCACAAATTCCAAAACCAAAAAAAAACCCACCTTTAATCTTCTCATAAACCCTACAATTTTCTCAATCTAATAATTCCAAAACCAAATCCATAAATAATCCAAAACTCTCTAATAAATGTCAACAGCAGACCTCGATAGGCAAATAGATCAGCTAAAAAGATGTGAGTATATTAAAGAGTCAGAAGTCAAAGCTCTATGCCTAAAAGCAAGAGAAATCCTATCAGAAGAAAGTAACGTTCAGATGATCTCAGCCCCAGTAACAGTTTGTGGAGACATTCATGGGCAATTCCACGACTTGTGTGAATTGTTTATGGTTGGAGGTGAGTGTCCATTAACAAACTATTTGTTTATGGGTGACTTTGTAGATCGTGGATATCATAGTGTAGAGACATTTCTTTTGTTATTAGCATTAAAAGTTCGCTACCCTGACCGGATAACTTTAATCAGAGGAAATCATGAAAGCCGTCAAATCACCCAAGTCTATGGTTTTTATGATGAATGTCTAAGAAAATATGGTTCAGTCAATGTATGGAGATACTGTACTGAAGTTTTTGATTATATGGCTTTAGCTTCAGTGATTGAAAATAGGATTTTTTGTGTACATGGAGGATTATCCCCAAAACTTAGTACTATTGATGAGATTAGGAATATTGATAGGAAACAAGAAGTACCACATGAAGGAATTATGTGTGATTTGTTATGGTCAGACCCTGAAGAAACATCTGGTTGGAGTTTAAGCCCTCGTGGAGCTGGATATGTATTTGGTAAAGATATTGTAGCTAAGTGGAATAATGAAAATAATATTGAACTTATTGCTAGAGCACATCAACTTGTTATGGAAGGATATAAAACTATGTTTAATGATACTTTAGTTACTGTGTGGTCTGCACCTAATTATTGTTATAGGTGTGGAAATGTTGCGGCGATATTGGAACTTGATGAAAATTTGAATAGGTCGTATAAAACTTTTGAAGCGGCGCCGGCTGATGCTAGAGAACCCCCTCCTAAAAACCCTGTAATGGAGTATTTCTTATAGTAATGGGCATAATAAATAGGAATTGAGAATGCGGATTTTAGAAAAATTGGTTGGTTAAGAGTATGGTAGGAGTAATTTTATTGTGGTTTATGGAAATAAAGGTACAGGAAATAGTGATTTTGCAAATATTTATGAAATTATTAAGGTTTGTAGACAATAACCAACACCCAAATCAAAATTAACACCCCAACCATATTCCTCAACACATTCCCTAAAACCCTCTCCAAACAACAAAATACCTAAAACAATCCAAAAAATCCTAATCTAATAATGGCAGAAATCCCAGAATATCAATACAAATTTGTAATCCTAGGTAACAGCAACGTGGGTAAAACCTGCATAGTTCACAGATATGCAAATGAAGAATTCCTTGACAGTTCCCAACCAACAATCGGGGCGAACTTTGTGACAAAAAGGCTTGAAATGGATAATTGCTTTTACAAAATCGAAGTTTGGGACACTGCTGGTCAAGAAAAGTACAGAAGTCTTACCCCAATGTATTACAAAAATGCAGCTGCTGCTTTGATTGTTTACGATATATCAGCAAATAATTCTTTAGAAGGGGCAAAAGATTGGATTAAAGAGCTTCATGACCATGCACCTCCAACTGTACTTATTGGCTTAGTAGGAAATAAACTTGATTTAAATCGAGCAGTATCTAAACAAGCGGCAGAACAATTAGCACAGAGATACTCGTTAATGCACAGTGAAGTCTCAGCGAAAACAGGAGAAAATATACATGAAACCTTCTACAACATAGCCAAAAAGCTTCCTAAAGCTGCAGCACAAAAGAAAAAACAAGGCCTCAAACTGGAAGAACCGAAAAACAACAGTTTTTGCTGCTAAGGAAATAACTAATCAAAAAATGCAAAATCTAAGTCTTTAAACCTCTTCCCTTAATCCTAATTTTTCACTTCTATAGACCTTTATCTTCTTATAAATGGTCAGCATATCCAATATAAAAAAGCATGGAGGACAACATGGATTTAGAAAAAGGTATCGGCTTATATACATTATTCCTAAGTGGACTAGATAGTGGGGTAAGTATTATATAGTTTTTTTGGCCTTTAAACTGTTATATTGTTCTTGAATATCTCCAAACCGAGCCACAGTTTATTGGCTTCTACTCAGGATTGATTCCCATGTCATATTTCCTAGGTAAACTTGTCGGCCATAAGATAATTTCTCATCTAACTTTGCATTACAATATCAAATGGGTGCTTATTACTTTACTATTTGGTTCAGCTTTAGCTATTATCTTCTTTGGTCTTTTTAGTAGCTTTTTAATGCTTATATGTTGTAGAATTCTTAGTGGTTTCTGTTACAACTTTCAATTCGCAGTACGTAAGTATTTGATAAGTATTGATTATCAGGCAAAAGGTGATTGGAATTCTACAGCTAAAAAAAGTCTTTGGGCGATAAGAATGGGATTTTTATTAGGTTTGGCAGTTGGAAGTTTTTTAACATCTTGTGAAGACTTTCTTCCAGATAATTCGAAATTTGTTCAGAAAAAGTTTTTATTTAGTAGTCTTATTGTGCTTTTATTAGACCTTTCTGCTATACTGCTTCTTTTTTCTATAAAAACATTAGGGTTTGTATATAAAGAACCACAACAAAAGTACACAGAATTACCTGAAATTAAAGATCAAAAAGAAAGCCCACAATCTTCAGATCGTAATGTTAAAGAAAAATCAGATTTGGCTAATTATTTACAATCTTCAGTATTAAGTAATGAACATTTACCTTCTGAAGAATCTGTAAGTCCTGAAGAAGTGAAATATTATAGCCCAAAAAATATTATAAACAAAGAACTTGTTAGTAGAAGACTCAATAGCGCCAGGCCTAAACTTGAGCCTTCGTTCAAGTTCCCAGACGCAAATTCTGAGACTAAAGAGCATGAAAGGCATGAAGGTGATGGTAAACGTACGCATATATCTTTTATAGAAGAAGAATTCGATAATATAGAAGAATTACACAATGGAGAAATACCAGAAACCCCAGTAATATCAAAACCCCAATCAATTCCTGAAACTAATATACATCTGAAATTTGCCCTGAGCTTTAGAATTTGCTGCAACTTTGTTGCAGCTCTTATATTCGAATCTTTACCTTATTGGTTTTTCATAACCTCATCATCAAAAAGCATCTACACAGTAGGCAGGGTTCTTTTTTTTATATACTCCTTGGGAAGTCTAATATTTTTGCTATCTTTTGAAAGCCTTCTAGGGAAATTTTCATACTATTTTCTAACACAAACAGCCTTAGGGTTAAGCTGTGGCCTAGTTTTTATCCTACCTTTATTAAATATTTTCCATATAAGCCCCATAATAGCTGGGTTTTTTTGCATATGGATTTTATTATCATCAGAACTGTATATGCCTTGTGGGACAATAATAATAGCTGATTCTGTACCTTTATCTCAACGTGAAGGAGAGCTAGAGAAAAATGATTTCTTATGTCTCTGTGCAAAGGCCCTTGCTGCATATATCGGGCCGATACTCATAATAATAATCCCTTGGCATACTCTAGGCCTATGGATCCTCTCATTGTCCTATGCGGTTCTTCTTTGGCATAGCCGTAAACTCGCTTCGTACTTCCCATGTTTGACTGAAGTGCCTTACAAATTATAAAACTAGGTCTTCTAAGTGCAATTTTAACTAAGGTTTAATAGAAAAAGCCCAACAATTTCCCCCCTGTGTGCCTTTTTCTTGCCTCTTCATGGTCTAAAATCCCATAAGTTGTCGTCAAAACCACATATCCGAACTGCCTTGATGGTAGAAGATTCGTCGTCACTTGGTCCAAATCCACCAGCGAAATATCAAATCTTGGGGAAATCACCCCACATTTGTTAAGCCGGCCATTAAGGTCCACGATGATTTTATTAGACCGATGGTCATCTACAACTTCGAACTCTCCAATATACCCATGCTTCTGCATCAATCTAAGAAAACGTAAAACTACTTTGGAACATGGTCTTATAAGGACTTGTCTTTTACCTCGCTTTTCGGCATTTATGATGCTTTTTAAGCAGTCAGCCAATACGTTCATTCGCACCATTTTTTACAGGATTAGTGTTTTTTTTTTAAAAGACAACTTAGATTTTAACTAGAGATTTAGCACTACGGCGGTTGTATGAACACTATTGAAAAGGAAAGTGTTGTTTATTGGAGTGTATTGATGGGTTATGAGCTTTACAGCTTCTTGGCTTAATGCGCCACCTATAAAAGCACTGATACAATGAAGTTCACTTTTACCGAAACGGATGATTTCTTCAGCAATTTCTGAGGCTATGGATTTTCCTAGGGTCTCGGTATGTTTTATAAGAGTTTCTTTGTCGTCTTGGGTTGGCTCACGATTTTGATCTTGGATGAACCAGTCTAAAGCACGTAAGGCAAGGTACCATTCTAAGCTTTTGGATTCTTCAAATTCGTCTTCATCGATACTTTCAGCGTTTATTGATAGAAACTCAGACTCTAAAGAACGAAAACGCGTCACTTCAAGGGTTTGAAGATTTTTACAGAACTGCCTGACAATTTCTGGTTCTTGGTTTGTTCCTTTAATCCTTTGGTAGTTTTGAAGGACTTCAATATAATCACAATCAGCTCGGTTTTTATAAATATTCTGTAAAGTTATATAAGAATTAGTATCTGATGTCATATCAGAAAAAATCCCACTAAGAGGTACAGTTTGGTTTCTATCCATAAACTCTTTTACAGCCTTGGCACAAATCCAAAAATCTTCACTATTTACATCAGCATTAACAGATTTCTCATCATTTAATATATCCATAACTTCTGAAGGTAGTTTTTCTTCTAAAAAGCATAAATACGCTTTACTTACGGCTTCCTGGAAATTCAACTGGGCAAAGAAATCCCTGCTTTTTCCTTTAACAAAGTCTTTAAATCTAGTTTTTTCCTCCATATTCCTAGGTTTTGTCCCATGAGTCTCAGTCCATTCCTTAAGAAACTTGACTAAAAGGACTATAAAAGGTATATGGGAATGATAAATATCTTGAATCCCATCAAGACTTATACTCTCAGCATAAGCTAAAAGTTCAGGAAAAGGTTCATAAAGACGTAAATCATAGATTTCTTTATCACTAGGTTTAGATTCTATTACCAAATGTTCTTTACAATATATTCTAAGATATCCAAGAAGCCCATTTGATTTAGCCACTATAAGTTTTTTATTATTCTGTTCACATATCGCCCCTAAAGTTCTAATTTCTGAGAAAGAAAGCTGACATGCTATGATCAAAGAATAAGTTTGAAAAAAGCTTGGGTTTGATAATACACTAGGAATACTTTGGATTAAACTTTCTCCTTGAACATCTGGATTGAGTTCAAGTAAATATGTCTTAACTACATCAGCTCGAGGCTTTCCAAGGTCGGATTGGGTTACAAAGAAATTCTCCCCAAGATCTCTTTCTGTGACTAAAGTATCGTCTACTATAGTGAAAAAACCAATCCCAGGGAGGACTAGGTTTTTTAGAGATTCACTACTTAAGCCAGATGAACCTAACATACATACACGAGATGTGTTTAGTAAATGCTGACCTTCTGAACCCCAAAGTCTTAGTTGCCGATCGTATTTGTTGTCAGTCGCCATATTTTATTTCTGAGGTTTTAATAGGCAATATCAGATTTGCCAAGATAGAGGAAGAGAATAAGAATGAGATTATGAAGATTTTGTTATGAGTTTATAAGGGGTTTTTTTAGGCATGCTAGGATTGTGAGGGTAGGATTTGATGATGATCAGATTTTAAACTTTTTGGATGGAGGATGAGAGTTTTTTGTGGAGAGGATTGATAAAGATTAATAATAAGTTTTATGATAATGTGATGTTTATGGAATGAAAGTTTTTGTAGGTTTGGTGTTGATGATAGAATTTTTGTGGTTGTTATTTAAAACTAGAGTTTAAGGTTTATAGTGAATGTAACTTAGTGTGTGAAGAGTATTATAAATTATTTCAAATAATTTTAAAGATGGATATAGATTTTATTTCAATAATTAATGATAATTGGCTAATTTGCAAAAATGACCATTAGCTTCTTGTAACTTCTGTGGCGTGTCAAACTCTACAACCTGTCCTTTATCTAAAACTAAAATTCTATCTGAGTTCATAATCGTATTTATCCTATGAGCAATAGTCAAAACCGTACAATCTCCAAACCCTTCTTTTATAACCTTTTGTATTATCATATCAGTCTTAAAATCAATCGAAGCTGTAGCTTCATCAAGTATAACAATCTTACTTTTCTTTAACAAAGCTCTTACAATACATATAAGTTGCTTTTGCCCAACTGATAAATTCGAAGCATTTTCTTTAATCTCCATATCTAAACCTTTATCACCAAAGTCTAATTGGACAAGTTTCAACGTATTTAATATTTTCTCATCAGAAAATTGTTTAAGTAAATCAATATTTTCTCTAAGTGTACCTTGAAATAATGCAGGATCCTGAGGAATAACACTAAGTTTTTGTCTTAACAAATCAAGGCCGATTTCAGCTATATCTACATCATCAATAAAAATTCTACCTGAAAAGCATTCAAAAACCCTAAAAAGCGCATTGACTATCGAACTTTTCCCAGAGCCAGTCTTACCCATAATACCAATTTTCTCATGAGAATTTATAGTAAAAGATACATTATTGAGTATTATATCAGTATCAGGACGATATCTTGCTGAGTATTTATAAAACTTAATTACTCCTTGTGATGGCCAATTTGAAGACTTAAGCCACTGATCTTTAAAGCAACTACGATTATTTTCACTTACTATAAATTCCATATTATGAACCCTTTCAACCGAAACCATATAATTTTCAAGATTTGTAGTAGCATTTATTAAATAATAAATATCATCAGGCAACATAAGTATATATATTAAACAAATGCCACTAAGTCCAGGATCAATATAATCTCTACCATATACAATAGCCATTGTGCTAATAAAAAGTACAAAATCAGATACAATTTCAATACACATCGCAAGCCAACAGTAGCATCCGCTTTTATAAAACATAAAAGAATTATTTTTGTCTATAAGTTTAAAGTAATTTTCAATAAACATTTTCTGATAACCAAATGCCCTTATTGTCGATATACCATTTAAAGTTTCTGAAAAATGTTGGATTATAGGACTTTTACTTATACTTTCAAGTCTTATAAGTTCTCTTGAAGTTCCAAGATAAAATTGTTGGATTTTATAACTAGTATATGCTGCTATAGGTAAAGATAAAAGGACTAGTGGTATATTATAAATACAAAAACAGATTATCATAAATAGTGAAAAAATACATGCCATTGCCCAATTAATCGCATAAGCAACTTCACTATCAATTATACTTTGATCTTTTGAAAGTCTGTTTAGTATTCTTCCCATAGGATTAACATCATAAAATAAAGGAATTGGAGCATTTAGTAAAGATGTTAGCATTTTAACAAACATAACTCTTGCTGCTCGAAGACTGGCATAAAAGGTATTTAAAGCTCGTAGGTATATGAAAATACTTATAAAAAAAGACCCTGTGACGAAAATTACAATATTTTCTAAACGTTTTGTATTTTGTTCTGATGATGATTGATTTGTCCAACTAGCTAAATAGAAATCTGTAAAAGTCCTATCAGTTTGCCAGGCTATCATAGCTAATACTCCAAGAAAAACTATGAAAATCCCCCCAGCGTTTATGAAGTAATTTTTGTATACCGAAAATTTTACACTGCCAATCACTCTGTCTTCATTTTCTATGAGTTTTTTCCCTTTGCCTTGAATTCCATTAGATTTTTCTGTATTATTATCTATTAACTCAGACATTTCAGCTTGTTTAAGTTCGATTATAAAATCATCTTTAAAGTACCCAGGATTAGATATTAGACTAGAAAAATTCCCGAATTGCTTAATTTTCCCAGATTTTATAACTAAAATCCTATCAGCGTAACTCAAATATTCCTGGTTATTTGTCACAATAATTCTTGTTTTATTATTAAGATGTTTATAAATACATTCTTCAAACAATATTTTGCCTACATATTGATCTAAGGCTGCTAATGGATCATCAAATAAATAAATATCTGCATCAGAATACACAGCTCTTGCTATACTAACTCTAGCTTTTTGTCCACCGCTTAAATTTATCCCCTTTTCACCTATTTCTGTCATATCACCTCCAGGGAAAATATCTAAATCAGCTTGTAACATACATATTCTAATAACATCCCAATACTTTTTTTCATTGAAATCTTTGCCAAATAAAATATTATCACGTATTGTTTTATTTTGTATCCATGCTTCTTGATTGCAAAATGCTATTAAACCAAATATATTTACTTGTGAGTCTTCATCTTTTATATAAACCATATTTTGAATCAAAGCTTGGAGTAAAGATGATTTACCTGAAGCGAATTTCCCTACTATAGCAATAAGCTCTCCTTGATGTATATCAAAAGTTAAATTTTTGAGGATTCTTTTTGTTTTAATAAGCTCGCCGATTTTTTTTGAATCTTTTACTTTAGAATCCCATGAAAAACTTGCATTTTTCATTGATATCACTGAGTTACTAGAATAGTTTTCAATGTAGAAACTTTGATCTTTACTTCTTAAATATTCTTGTATTCTTGTCAAACTCACTTTAGTTTGAATAAATGAGTTTACTATAGATGGGAGCATGTCCATTGTACTTTTAATTACTCTTATTACCGAAAGTCCAGCAAAAACATTTAAAGGAGTTAAAGTTACTCCAGATAAAGTCATTGCTGTAAGTATTCCAGCTGCAATATAATTCTGAGCACCCCACATTAAAAGTAATGACATTGCATTCCACATAAAAGTTATCTTTTGCTGTTCAAGTTCTTCATCTCTAGCTTGCATTACATAGTCTGAAAGTTTTACTTCCCAATTATATATTTTATATATTCTGATATTATTAAAAAGTTCATTACAAACTTTCATACGTTTATCTCTTTTTTCCATAAGTATTTTTTGAACTACTGAAAGTTTTTTCCCGAAAAATAAATTACAGACCATTAAGATTACTATAATAACAGTTCCAGTCATTCCTCCAGCAAATCCAACAGTTTTAAAATTCATATACAATCCTACACCCAATATAAAAGGCAAAATAATAATATTCATAGAATTTACAATCCCTGATACAATACAATCAAGGTCAACTTGTATCAAATTTATAATTTTCCCATACGAAAGCGAATCATCTTTATTTTGCGAAATACTCGAAAGGGATATTCTTAATAATTTCTGATATATCTCCGAAGAAAGACCTGATTTTATATGCATAGATAGTAAATTCTTAAAAAAATTATAATGATTAGTCACAATGCACTTTATAAGTTTTATTATAAGCAAATATATAACTAAAGCAATCCCACGCCATAAAGGTTCATCACTAGCAAGATAGTTTTCAATAAGTGCTATAAATACAGGAGTTGTGAATTCTAGTCCTGAAGATAAAATACCAAGTAAGGTTATTCCTAAAATTTCATAAAAGAATCTTTTATAAAGAATATTCATAAGACCATATTTACTAGATGATAAATATATATCTAGGATATACTTATCTAAGCACTTTTGCTGATAAACACAACTTTCATTTTCTCGAATTTTATCAATATCTGTAGATTCTAAAGGTCGAGTATTACCAAGTTTTAACAAAGGGTAAGGCCAAATCAAAGTAACTTTACTAAAAAAACTCATTTTTTCATAATAATTCATTTCTGACTCATTTTCTATCAGCCTTGTATTATAAGATAAATAAGACTCAGATTTTATGTTTATAAAAGCAAAAAATAGAATTACTATATTGATGGTTATTTCAATTGTTTCTATTACTTGTTGAGAAAATATATTAGAAAAGGTTTTGAAAGATAGATAAATATAGTAGCAAGGGAGGATAAATCTTGTTATTACAAAAAACTTTATTGTTACAAGTGAAGACTTAGAGAACTTGTGAGGTTCTGTAAAGTTGTAGAAACTAGTTAAGATGATAATCCATAAGAAGAATTGAGATAATAATGAAATTACTTGGGCAATAGAAATTGTGTCTAGTGGGATATAAAATAGTACTAGTGTTATAAGGATAAATAAAAGTAATATGATTAATGATAAGGTTAGTATAGTTTTAAGATTTGCTTTGTGTGAAGATTTTTCTTGTATTAATAGTGTTTCAATTGAGATAAGAATAAAAAATAGGAATGAGTCGATTGAAGATAGGAAATAATAACCAAAACACTTGTTTAGGAATTGAATGTCAAAAGATAGAGGTGAACAGAGATTATTCATTTTATTTATTAATAGAAATAAAAATTTATGTGTAAGATAGGATAGGAAAATATAAGAATGAAGAGATAGATAAAGATTTGATAATTGGATGATTTTGAAGATATTTTATTAATGGTTTAGATAAGGAAGTTAGGGAATTATATGTGGTAGAATATGTGGGTTTTAATTAAAAGGTAATATCTGTGAAATAAACTTTGAATTATTTTAAATACAGAAAAGGTTAAAAAACCCAAAATAAATAGTTATTTTAAATATAATTCATTAAATTTTTTATATATTTTATGCTAAATGTTTAAAATTACCTGCCGCCTTTTTTTTATAGCCTGATTTAAATAAGCATCTATTTGATGTTTTTCAGGTCTCTTTTTAAATGAGTTCATCACAATTAAATCAAGAGGCTAAAGGAATTTTGTGTATTTGCCCTGAAATGAACAATATCTGAGCCAAATTATTTCTATATATATATTTTTTGCATGTTGCTGTATTATGAGTTGGGTATAAATCTATAATTAAAAGTTCCTTAGTCGATCTTAAGTACTTGAAAAAGTAGTTTTCCATTATCTCTTCACTTAAATAAGATGATGATGTGGCTCTAACAAAATATTTTTTGGGACTTTTAGCTTTTGATTTACTCTAGAAGGAATGATTCTGTTATTTTCTTTGAAGATTATCATTTCTTGAATTTTTTACTAGTCTCTCTTATGATTAAGAAAAAGTGACTGATTTACTTTTGTTTGTGAATATTCCCTTAATTGTTAATGCATCCTTATAATCATATTTGAATTTAGATTTACTATCCCATTCAAATCCGGTTTCATTTAGATTATAAATTTGATCAGGAGTAAAATGCTCCATTTTTTCTGTTAGACTTTTAATTCTTTTGTATAAACTCACCATAATATCAATTAATTTAGCATCAATAGTATTAGCTTTTCTTTAAACTAGAGAATGCCTTTTCTTGAAATTATCAGATGTTTTAAATTCTGTTAAGCCTTTTCACGTCTAATCTTTATAGCTTCCAGTCGAATTTCCTATATTTATACTTGAACTCCAGTATTAATTCTCTCAATGAGAGAACCTAAGTTTATCTAAAATACTGACTTTCAGCCATATAGGAATATACTTCCTTTTCAAGATATTCTCAGTTGACATAGTTTCACCAAGTAACCCCTCGTAAGATTGAGTGTTGAAAATTCAGTCATTTATATATAATCTAAAGTTTACTTCAACTGAGTAAAATTCTGATTGAAAAAATAAAATTTGCGTTGCTTGACCCTAGCATCCTCGAGTAGAGTTTTATCTAATTACTAGTAATAATTCTAACTTACTCTAAATATTAATGACTATTTACTAATTTGCAAAAATGACCATTAGCTTCTTGTAACTTCTGTGGCGTGTCAAATTCTACAACTTGTCCTTTATCTAAAACTAAAATTCTATCTGAGTTCATAATCGTATTTATCCTATGAGCAATAGTCAAAACCGTACAATCTCCAAACCCTTCTTTTATAACCTTTTGTATTATCATATCAGTCTTAAAATCAATAGAAGCTGTAGCTTCATCAAGTATAACAATCTTACTCTTTCTTAATAAAGCTCTTGCAATACATATAAGTTGCTTTTGCCCAACTGATAAATTCGAAGCATTTTCTTTAATCTCCATATCTAAACCTTTATCACCAAAGTCTAATTGGACAAGTTTCAACGTATTTAATATTTTCTCATCAGTAAATTGTTTAAGTAAATCAATATTTTCTCTAAGCGTACCTTGAAATAATGCAGGATCCTGAGGAATAACACATAGTTTTTGTCTTAACAAATCAAGGCCGATTTCAGCTATATCTACATCATCAATAAAAATTCTACCTGAAGAGCTTTCAAAAACCCTAAAAAGTGCATTGACTATCGAACTTTTCCCAGATCCTGTCCTGCCCATAATACCAATTTTTTCACATGATTTTATAATAAAAGAAACATTATTGAGTATTATATCAGTATCAGGACGATATCTTGCTGAGTATTTATAAAACTCAATTACTCCTCGTGATGGCCAATTTAAAGATTGAAGGTGCTGATCTTTAAAACAGCATCTTTGGTTTTCACTTTCTATTAATGACATATTGTTAACCCTTTCAACTGAAACCATACAATTTTCAAGATTTGTAGTTGTGGATATTAAATTATATATTTCATCAGGTAGCATAAGAATATTAATTAAACATACACCACTAAGCCCTGGGTCAATATAATCTCTACCATATATAATAATAACTGTGCTTACTAAAAGAATAAAATCAGATACAATTTCAAGACATATCGCAAGCCAACAGTAACAGCCACTTTTATAAAATAGAAAAGAATTATTTTTGTCTATAAGTTTAAAGTAATTTTCAATAAACATTTTCTGATAACCAAATGCTCTTATTGTCGATATACCATTTAAAGTTTCTGAGAAATGCTGGACTATAGGACTTTTACTTATACTTTCAAGTCTTATAAGTTCTCTTGAGGTACCAAGATAAAATTGTTGAACTTTATAACTAGAATATGCTGCTATAGGTAATGATAAAAGGGCTACTGGCACAGTATAAATACAAAAACAAATAACCATAAGCAATGAAAAAGATTGGGATAGTGTTGTGTTACTTGCATATACAACCCCATTATCTACATAAGTCTGATCTTTTGAAAGTCTATTTAATATTCTCCCCATAGGATTGACATCATAAAACAAAGGAATCGGAGCATTCAATAAAGATCCCATCATATTAACAAACATAATTCGAGCAGCTCGAAGACCAGCATAAAAAGAATTTACAGCTCTTAAATACATAAAAATACTTATCCCTAAGCACCCTATAACAAAAATCAAAATGTTTTGTAAGCGTTTTGCATCTTGTTCTGATGATGATTGATTTGTCCAATTAGCTAAATATAAATCTATGAAAATCCTATCAGCTTGCCAAGCAATCATAGTTAATAATCCAATAAAGATTATAAAAAATCCTCCAGCATTTTTATAATAGTTTTTGTATACTAAAAATCTAACACTGCCAATAGCCCGGTCTTCATTTTCTACAAGTTTTTTACCTTTTCCTTGGATTTCATCAGAATCTTTAGTATTAGTTTTAGTTTTTGATTCAGACATTTGGATTTGTTTAAGTTCAATCATAAATTCATCTCTAAAATGCCCAGGCTGAGATATTAGATTAGAAAAGTTCCCGATTTGGTCAATTTTACCAGAGTTCATAACTAGAATCCTATCAGCGTAGCTTAGATATTGTTGATTATTAGTCACGATAATCCTTGTTTTACTATTAAGATGTTTATAAATGCATTCTTCAAACAATGTTTTGCCTACATATTGATCTAAAGCCGCTAAAGGATCATCAAATAAATAAATATCTGCATCAGAATACACAGCTCTTGCTATATTAACTCTAGCTTTTTGTCCACCACTTAAATTTATCCCCCTTTCACCTATTTCTGTCATATCACCTCCAGGGAAAATATCTAAATCAGCTTGTAACATACATATTCTAATAACTTCCCAATACTTTTTTTCATTAAACTCTTTGCCAAATAAAATATTATCACGTATTGTTTTATTTTGTATCCATGCTTCTTGATTGCAAAATGCTACTGAACCAAATAAATTTACTTGTGAGTCTTCACCTTTTATATAAACCATATTTTGAATCAAAGCTTGAAGTAAAGATGATTTACCTGAAGCGAATTTCCCTACTACAGCAATAAGTTCTCCTCGATATATATCAAAAGTTAAATCTTTAAGGATTCTTTTTGTTTCAGTAAGCTCGCCGATTTTTTTTGAATCTTTTGTTTTAGAATCCCATGAGAAACTTGCATTTTTCATTGATATCATTGAGTTATTAGAATAGTTTTCAATGTAGAAACTTTGATCTTTACTTCTTAAATATTCTTGTATTCTTGTTAAACTTACTTTAGTTTGAATAAGTGAGTTTAACATAGTTGGAAGCATGTTCATTGTATTTTTTACTACTCTTATTACTGAAAGTCCAGCAAATACATTTGTAGGAGTTAAAGTTACTCCAGATAAAGTCATTGCTGTAAGCATACCAGCTGCAAGATAATTTCGAGCACCCCAACTTATAAATACTGAAATTGCATACCACATAAATGCCATCCTTTGTTGCTCAAGTTCTTCTTCTCTAGCTTTCATTACATGTTCTGAAAGCTTTACTTCCCAATTGTATATTTTAAATATTCTGATATTATTAAAAAGTTCATTACAAGCTTTCATACGATTATCTCTTTTTTCCATAAGTAATTTTTGAACAGCTGATTGCTTTCTTCCTAAAAGTATAGAAAATATCATTAAAATCCCTATGATAACAGTCCCAGTAATTCCTCCAACAAATCCCACAATTTTAAAATTCAAATAAAACCCTAAAGAAAATGAAAAAGGTAAAATAATAATATTCATAGAGTTTACAATACCCGATGTTATACCATCAAGATCAACTTGCATCAAATTTATAATTTTCCCATATGAAAGCGAATCATCTTTATTTTGCGAAATACTCGAAAGGGATATTCTTAATAGTTTCTGATATATCTCTGAAGAAAGACCTGATTTTATATGCAAAGATAGTATATTTGATAAGAAATCATGTTGATTACTAACAATACACTTTATAAGTTTTATTATAAGCAAATATATAACTAAAGCAATCCCACGCCATAAAGGTTCATCACTAGCAAGATAGTTTTCAATAAGCGCTATAAAAATAGGACTTGTAAATTCTAGTGTTGATGATAACATACCAAGAAGNCGCTATAAAAATAGGACTTGTAAATTCTAGTGTTGATGATAACATACCAAGAAGTGTTATTCCAAGTATCTCAAAAAAAAATCTTTTATATAAGACAATCATAAGAGTATATTTTTTAGATGAATTATAAATAACTTGTATGTATTTTTCTAAACGAGTTTGTTGGTATTTACAACTTTCGCTATCTCGAATTTTGTCGATATCTGCATTTTCTAAAGGCCTGGTGTTTCCAAGCTTAAGAAAAGGATAAGGCCAAGTCAAAGTTGCTTTAGCAAAAAAACTCGATTTTTCATATAAATTCATTTCTTGCTCATCTTCTATAAGTCTTATATTAGAAAGATAAGGTTCAGATTTTATATTAAAAATAGCAAAGGATAGGATTGATATGTTTATGATGATTTCAATAATTTCGGTAATTTGATGAGGTGGATTATTTGGAAAGCTTTTGAAAGAGAGATAAATATTGTAGAAAGGAAGGACAAATCTTGTTAGAACAAAAAGTTTTATTGTTTTAAGAGAAGACTTAGCAAACTTGTGCGGTTCTGCAAAATTATAGAAACTGTTTAAGGTGATAATCCATAAGGAAATCTGAGATGATAAAGAGATTACTTGGCCAACTGAAACAGAATCTAAAGGAATGTAGAATAGAACTAGGGTTAAAAGTGTAAATAAAAGAAGTATGATAAATATCAAAGTTAGTAGCTGAGAGAGTTTTGATTGATTCAAGGATTTTTTTTGAGTTGTTAATGTTTCAGTTGAGATAAGAATGAAGAACAAGAATGAATCGACTGAGGATATGAAAAAATCTCCAAAGCACTTATTTGTTAATTGTGTGTTCCAGGACAGAGGTGCACAGAAACTGTCCATTTTATATTTGAAAAGTTATGATTGAATTAAATATTAAAGCTTTGATAAAATGAGTATATTAATGGTTTTGGTTTATTAAATTAAATATTAAAGCTTTGATAAATGAGTATATTAATTGTTTTGGTCTATTTAATTATAGTTAAGGTGATATTATTTAAACCAAATACTCACTTTGATTTTTCAAACTTCATTTGTAATTATGAAACTTTTATAAAATACATCAAACTATCATTACTTCATATAAAATAATTTAATTTTCTTAATGCCCATCATCAATATTTTCTATAAATTTATTAAACTTCACTTTCATCATATTGATATTCCTTTGCAGCTTCTCCATAATCCTCTAATAACATCTTAACTCTTTCCCTATCATTGATTAAAACTTCATCATCAAATCCTTCTTGATGTATTCTATCCAAACATATTTTATTTGCATATGATATATCAAATTCACTTAATAATTTAATAAACATATCTGAAATAGCACAAGAATTAAAGCATAAAAATGCATGTTTCGTAATTTTAACCAGTTCTGACTTAGGAAAAATTTCAGGAATATCATGATCAATACCACACATTATACCTCTTGAGTACCATTCAACAAATTCTATTTTCATATCAAATTTTACATTATTTAAAGCAAGAGATATATTTCTTGGAATACAATTTCCTCGATATAACAAAGATGTTTGCATGAGTTTTTGAAAAGTAATATCGCATTTTATCATAAAGTAATCAGAATTAAACACTTCAAATGTTATATCGTAATCACTGTATTCAGGAGGAAGACAAGTTTTCTCTGGTGGCCATAATGGGAATTGAGATGTTATAAGAAAATGCATGGGTGAATATGAGATATGATTATTTAAGTTAGCATTTAAACTTTCATTTAAGCATCCATCATTTCTTATACAACATGTAATAGAAGACATTGCATGAGCAATCAGACGATTATAGTTATCAAATCCTATATTTTCAGTCCTAAAAGTCCTTTTGCAAATATCTTTAAGGGCATTATTATCATAAGAAAAAGTTATATCAGCATTTTCAATAAGACTATTCATACAATGCATTACATTATAAGATTCTAAATACTCATTATTGTTTTCTGATGGCATAACTGATATTGTTGATTTGATTTTCTTTGGATATTCTTCTGATAATTTTTCTAATAGTATTGAAGTTAAAGATGATCCAGTTCCTCCTGCAACAGAATGAGTTATCATAAATCCTTCAAAACTATTTGAATTTTCAGCAAGTTTTCTAAGGTTTTCAAGAGAAGCATCTATAAGTGTTATGCTTTCATTATTATAATATTTTGATGAAATACCTTTTGCGAAGTTACCATTAAGAGATTTGATACCAGATATTGTATATGCAGGATTAAATAAATTTTTGGTATTGACAATTGAGAATATATTAGGATCAGTATCTATGAATAACGCTCTAGGAGTATATGTTTGTGATGATACTTCGTTAAAAAATTTATGGTATCCAAATTTCCAGTTTTGGTGCAGCGAATTAAACTTCCCACAAGGATCAATATTTTCTTCTAAACACAATAATTCCCAAAAATCTAATCCAATTTTAGTTCCAGTATTACCGATACTAATTGATAATATCTCACTCATATTATAGTATAATAATGTAGCTTTAATTACAACTGTTAGCAAATATATTCTATTACTATTAAACTTCAATTTCGTCATCCTCAACTTCCTTTAAAGCTTCTTCATAGTCATTAATTTGCATGTTAATTCTCTCCCTATCTTTAATCAAAATTTCATCATCAAATCCTTCTTGCCCCAATTTATCTAAACAAACTTTATTTGCATATGCTACATCAAACTTGTATAGCACTCTATTAAATATATCTGAAATAGCACTATTATTACAACATAAAAATATATGTTTTTTAATTTTAAATACTTCTGATTTAGGAAAAATTTCTGGTATTTTATAATCAATACCGCATTTCAAGCCTGTAGGACACCAATCAACAAATTCTATTCTCCTTCTAATTTTAACATTGCTCATTGCACAGCATATGTCCTTTGGCACATAATCTCCTCTACATTGTAAAGATGCTGCCATATATTTTCCAAAACTTGTTTCACATTTGGTCATGAAATAATTAGTGTTGAATACCTCAAATACTACTTCAAAGCCATTATATTGAATAGGAGAATACGTTTTCTCTAATGGCCATAGAGGAAACTGAGATGTTATAAGAAAATGTATTGGTGGGTATGGAACAAGGTTATTCATATAATCAGATAAATTTGTATTAAGAGATCCATCATTTCTCATAGAACAGGTAATTGAAGACATAGAATGAGCAATCAAATGATTATAGCTCTCGAATTCTGGGTTTTCTATTCCAAGTGTATTTCTGCAAATATCATTAAGGGCATCATTATCATAAGAAAAAGTGGCATCTGCATTTTCAATAAGATTATTCATACAATGCATTACATTATAAGGTTCTAAAAGTTCATTATTGTTTTCTGATGGCATAACTGATACTGTTGTTCTGATTTTCTTTGGGTATTCTTCTGATAATTTATTTAATAGTATTGAGGTTAAAGATGATCCAGTTCCTCCTGCAACAGAATGAGTAATTATAAATCCTTCAAAGTTATCTGAATTTTCAGCAATATTTCTAAGACTTTCAAGAGAAGCATCTATAAGTGATATGCTTTCATTATTATAATATTTTGATGAAAAACCTTTTGCGTAGTTACCTCTAAGAGATGTAGTACCTGATATTGTATATGTAGGGTAGAATAAAGGTTTAGTGTTTAGTATTGAGAATATTTGAGGGTCAGTGTCTATGAATAGCGCTCTAGGAGTATATGTTTGGGTTGATGTTTCGCTAAAAAATTTATAGTTTCCAGGTTCTAAATTCTGTTGTAGCGAATTAAATTTGCCTTGCGAATCAATACCCGCTTCTAAACATAACAACTCCCAATAATCTAATCCAACATTAGTTCCAGCATTACCGATACTGACTGATATTATTTCTTTCATATTTATATTAGAGAAATATTCAACTTACCAAAACAACTAATGCATTTTCAATAATTATTCAGCAAAGCTAAATATATTCTATTACTATTAAACTTCAATTTCTTCATCCTCAGCTTCCTCTCCTACTTCTTCA
>MPUH01000971.1:0-27790 GCA_001970955.1 Stentor coeruleus | reverse complement strand
TTATATCATCATCTTCTCTAAACCCTAAACATGCAAATTTTCTCCTAAAAAAAAACCAATTCCAACTTTCACTAGATTTAAAACCTTAAAAATTCTATATAAAAACCTTTTAAGCACGTTATCTAATATAATTATAAAACATTCCTTATATTACATATTTAACAGCATTTACTCCGAAAAAAATTCTCTTACATAAAACCCAGCATATCATATTCTTAAAAAAACACACCAAAACTTCTCTATCTTTCTCTTCTATCATCATAATTACCTAATCCTCATCCTAAACCCAATCTCATCTTAAATAAATATCCTAAAAAACAAAAAATGACATCATTTTTATACAAACGTCACTAAAATTTTACAACTAAANATCATTTTTATACAAACGTCACTAAAATTTTACAACTAAAACCTTATAATCCTAATCCTTATATGCAACCCTACAACTTTTCAATACCTTCCCTATCAAATCTGCCCTATACAAACAAATAAATCCCCCTAGTCCTCTAAGTCCAACAATCCTTTTTACAACCTCCAAAAAAACTTTCTTAATAATCTTCTCACATGCAAAAATACAATCATAGCCAAATACAAAAAAAATCCTTATCAAAAAAGCAAAAATCCTCATATAAAACCTATCTTATTTAACTACTAGGGTTATTCTGATACTGATTAGCAAGACCAATAACTTCTGAGAAATAAGTCATAACAGTTGGGTTGCCCCACATAAAAGTAAGATGCCCAAAGCCATTAAGTTCATTCTTATAAACAATACTAGAAGCTGGTATCGTTGTTTCAAGCCATTGAACATCAGTAGGATCAGCTAGTCTATCATCATTTCCTGAAAAAATAGCAATAGGTCCAGGTACTTGAGTATAATCATAATAAGGTGGATCAGGAAGTCCATAATGATTCAAATTCCCTTCTTTACCATAATTAAACTTTTGCACTTTATATACCCTATAATCAACCATTTGTTGCCAATGCTCCATATTTAAAGTACTTGTCCCACCAGGTTCATGGGCAAGAATTACAGGGAACCTTTCTTCATTATCATTAGCAACTTTCATATCAGCGAAAAAGCCAATAAGATCATCACAAGCTGAACCGAAATGTGAACATATTTCATAGAACAAAAGATTATCATGATGATTTGGTAAAAACTCATATATTCCAGCATCTTCTAAAGCGGCCATAATAGGTATTTCTTTAATAACTTTAAACATCGTTATGTCTAAATGACGTACTGTACCTATTGGAGCTAAAGCTATGAAAAGACTAAGATTATTGATAAATGATGGATCTGTTGATAAATGGGCAAACATTTGTAGGGTTCCTTGAGAATGGCCAACATAAGTTAGTTTTTTCTGACCGGTTTGTTGAAGGACAAAAGGAATAACTGCTGGGATATCATAATCAGCCATATCTTGCCATGTAAATTGCCAATATTGAGGATCTGTTTTATAGTTATATTTGATATGGCCAAGGCTGTGATAGCTGCCTCTAGAATTCCCTAGCCAAACATCATAACCAGCATCTGAAAATAGAAATCCAGGACATGGTTCGTTCATAATCCAAGTATCAGCAAGGTCAATAAGCCCATGTTGGAGAAAAACTACAGGTTTATTTGGGGTAATTGGTTGATCTTTTTTAGCTGGGATTCTATATAAAGTTAAAATATACCCATCCTCAGTTGTAACGTTATGAGCTTCAAAACCATAACCATGAGCTGAACAAACCTCAGCAAAGGTCCTTAAAGCATCAGGGTTCACAACTGCCTGGGATAGTCCTAGGATAGTAAGTGCAATTATCACCAACATGTTTTATTAGGTAAAAATATATTCAACAAAAATGCTGGGTTTTTATAAAAATCATATACAAGAATAAAAGGAAAAAAAAATAGAGATTATATGAAAAAATACTCACAAAAAATAATTTTGTGGTTTTTTTTTGGTAGTGAAATCCTAAATGAGTTTATTTAGTTATAAGAATCACTTGTTTTGTATTGATTTGCAAAGTTTATGACTTGTTGGAAATAAGTCATAACTGAAGGAAGTCCCCATAAGAAAGTTAAATGCCCGAAGCCATTTTCAACAGTTTTAGCTATCATGGTTTTACTAGGGATTGTGTTTTCTAACCAAGCGACATCAGTTGGATCAGCAAGACGGTCTTCATTACCTGAAAGCATAGCAATAGGTCCAGGGACTTTTGTCATATCATAAACTGGAGGTGTTGATTGTCCATAATTAGCCATATTCCCTTCTTTCCCATAATCAAATTTCTGTACTTTATAAGTCAAATAATCAGTCATTTGTTGCCAATGTTCCATATTCAAAGTACTTGTCCCTCCTGGTTCATGAGACAATATAGTAGGAAACCTTTCAGTATTATCATTTGCCACTTCCATATCTGCGAAAAAACCTATAAGTTCATCACAAGCTGAGCCGAATTTCGAACAAATCTCATAAAACACAAGATTATCCTGATGATTTGGTAAAAACTCATACACCCCAGCGTCTTCTAAAGCTTTAAGCAATGGGATTTCTTTAAGAATTTTAAACATTGATATATCTATATGTCTTACTGAACCTACTGGAGCTAAGGCGACAAATACACTTAAATTGTTTATAAAACTTGGGGCTACTGAAAGATGGGCAAACATTTGTAAAGTACCTTGAGAATGACCAACATAAGCAAGTTTCGATAATCCTGTTGTTTGAAGAACAAATGGAATTACAGCTGGGATATCATAATCGGCCATATGTTGCCATGTAAATTGCCAATATTGAGGATCAGTTTTGTAATTCCATTTGATATGGCCTAGACTATGATATGATCCTCTAGAATTACCTAGCCAAACATCATAACCTGCATCAGAAAACATAAAAGCTGGGGCTGGGTCGTTCATTATCCAAGTGTCTGCTAAGTCTAAAAGACCATGTTGAAGAAAAACTACAGGTTTGCCTTTGATTATAGGAAAACCTTTTTTACCAGGGATTCGGTATAAGGTTAAGATATAACCATCAGATGTTGTCACATTGTGGGCTTCAAAACCATATCCATGATAAGCACATACTTGGCTGAAAGTCATTAAGGCTTCAGGGTCTAAGGATGAGGATATAGAAAAAACCTGGAGAAGAATTAAAAGCATTATTCACCATTTTTTTGATAGGATGATTAGGAAATTTACTATTTTATGTGTGTTTGGATAGACACACAAGTTTGAGTTTTTAAGTTTAGGATTTTTATGTGAGGTTGTTGGGTTTAGTAGGAATTTAGATGCTAGTTTAAGAAAGTTGTAGTTAGGAGATCGGCTTTTATGATGTGACTGAAGGTTTTAGGATGGGATTTTTTAGTTGATTGGGTAATTTTTTTGGTTGAGAGGATTTGATGAGGAAGATTGGAGGGAGTAGGTTTGAAAGGATGATTGGGAGAGTATGTGTAAAAAAAAAATTTTTTGAAGGAGGCTGATATTTTTGGCTAAGTTTATGTGTTGTGATAATGAAAGATTTGAGTTAACACTTTATAGAATACATAAAAAACCTAGTCCTAAGCGACTCAACCTTAAACTACATCAGAAACACGTAAAAAATAAAAACTCTCCAAAACATGATTTCCTGTTATCATAACTTTATATCATATAAACCTAAAATCTATTCCTATAACCCAATCCCATCTCCCAACATAGAACTTTTAACTAAAACATCAAAAACCCCATCTATTAAACCCTCTCTTCATTAAAAAAACCCATAAAAATCAATACAAACTCACAAAAAAATTATATAAAAACCCAGCATTTAAATCACGGTTTCCAAGTTATAATATTAATGGCTTTATCAGCAAACCTCTTAACAATCTCATCATCATTATCCAATAAATCTCTAAGTATATCCAAACAGTTCTGAAATTCAATTTTTGCTACAGGATGTTCTGCAACATTTGATATCAATTGAACAGCATTAAGTCTATTTTCTTGACTATCATCTTTAAGTAATTCCATAATTTTTCTTATATATTTTCCTTCAATAAGCTCAACTTTAGCAGTTTTTTCTATAGTAAGTGAAGCTAAAGCTAATAAAGAAGCACCTCTAACTTCGGCCATATCATCAGAAAGAAGATCAGCTAATGGACCAATACAACCTTGATCAATTACTCGAAGTTTACCAGGATATGAAAATGATATGGCAGCTAAAACTTCTGCTGATAAACGTTTAAGCTCACTGCTGAGATAATCTAAAAGCTTTTTTACTCTCGAAATTATTGGTGTGCCTAAAGCCATTTCGGGACCTTTTTCTGCGTAAAGGAGCTGCTTTATGAGGATTAGGGTTTGGATTATCACTTTTTCACTCTTTTCAGTTATAAGCTTGTCGACTAGGATTTCTATGATTCCTACCCGGGCTACACTCTCACAACCTTCTCTTTGCTCACTTAGGTAAATCAAAGCTTCATAAGCATTATGTCTAATCCTTTCTACAGGGTCATTAAATAATACTGCAAGCTCTTTAATGATCCCATTTTCAGTTATATATCTTTTACCAAGGGGAACTTTTGAGAATTGGATAAACACCCATGAAGCATGTTCTCGCTCATTGTTATCTGAACTTTCAAGATTATCTCTAACTCTTAAAGGGAGATCACTATGAAGGGCCTGAACTATTTCATATGAGTTTGTAAGCATATTTATTTTACGATTAGAAAAATTATATTTTGCTTATGAATATCATACCTCATACAATTTTAAAATTCTCAACATATTCATCACATCATAAACCCTAAACAAAAAATCTCATCATAACAAAAATTCTATCACCTCCTTCATACAATCCCACATTACAATATTCCATCCACATATAAAAATCATTCAATTATCATCTAACAAAAGTTATTAAATTTTCCTAACTCCTGTAATTCCCTAGCTTTTTTCATTTTCAAATCATGAATTTCCCTTGCAGCTGATGTTCTTTCAAAAACATTATTCCCCAAATGCGTATTATTCGCTGCTAATATTTTAGACTTTTTATTAATCTTAGGGACAAAAGAATAATTTTCCTGTAACACTTGGGTGTTATTTTTTACTAATATCATTTTATCTTGTGGGGTAATTTTCGCATATAACACATCAATCCTTGTTAAAAAATCCTCAAATTTCATAACAACCCTATCAATTTCTAGCTCTTCAAGTATAGGTGCAATAATAATGATAACTTTTGTATCAATTCCATGCAAATTTATCCTTTCAGCGCTGATTTTCCCATCTTTGTCTGAGTCAAGGGTGTTAAAAAGACTTTCAAATTTGTTAAATTTGAATTTCTCGAATAGTTTACATGAAGAGTCACTAGGCTGGGTGTAGTATTTTTCGTTTTCTTGGAGTTTTTTTTCTTTGATTTTTTCTTTTGTTACATTGCGGGATGAGTATAACTCATCCCAAACTTGTCTTTCTCTTCTAACACTATTAGGTTTTCTACCAGTCTTAGGAATAAACAATTTTTGACCAGTTTCTTTATCAATATCAATTTCTTTTTCTTTTCTCATCTTCTCAAGTTCTTCTTCAGTTTTTTTCTTAGAATTCATTAGCCTTTCTACAAACTCTTCTACTCCTTCTGATCTTCTTCTAAACTCATCATTTTTTTCTTGATCTTTTGAAGTACTTCTTAAACTATCTTGTGAACCTCTTCTTTGACATGCATCTTTATATAAAGAATCAAATATGTTCTTCCCTTCGCTCATACGACTTGACCTTTCACTTATTTGTGGGATAAAATAGCACTCTTTCATTTCTTTTTCTTCTTTAGCTGTATGAAGTTTGACTATATTTTCATAGTTTTTTAAAGATTTTCTTTCACTGTTTTTTATTATTTCAATAGAGTTTCTGCATATTTTTGGATGAAAAGTTAAATCCTTTTTGGAATTTTTTTCATGTTCCTGGATACGAGTTTCAGAGATAGCCCTTTTGTTTTCTTTCATTTTTTGGCCTTTTTCATAGAGAAGTTGTCCGTAGTTTAATTTTGTTGATGTGTAGGAGTTTTTTAATAAGGATGAGGATTGTAAAGTTCCTTTATGAGGATCGGTTAAGATATTGGATGAGGTTTTTATGTCGAAATTGCCTTGAGATAAGATTTTGCTTAGTAAAGATTTTTTTTGCTGCTGGTATTTGACTTGGTGTGCTTTGATTATTTGGATAAGAGGTTTTTTCATTGTAGTGTCTAGGTTGTATTTTTGTAAAAAATCTTTAGAAAGCTTGTTTGGGCTATCTTTTTCATGTACTATTATGTTGCCTTTAAGTTGGTCTGAGATGTCGATTGTTATTACTAAAATACGGGGATTACTCTCTGCTTCCATTTTATATTCAAATATAAGAAGGGTGATTTTCGTTAATAAATTTTTTATAGGCTTTGGGTTTCATTATGAAGCTTAAGGCAAACTGATAAAGATTTAGATTTTTGAATTTTCTTGGAATTGAGGTACGTTAAAAAATAGAAAAATAAAACTTCAAGATAGCGATAGTGATAATTACTAACTAATTAGACTTGCTTGAGTTTCCTCTCATACTGCTTACGAACATTCCTATGGTCAACTTGTATCGGATGTGAAACATAATCAGCTTGATTCATAGTCATATAATGCGATGTAATATATTTCAAATTCGGTATCCTCTCATATTCCTTATTTTCCCTACTAGTCAAACTTTTCTTACTAAAATCCGGAAAGTCTCTATGGCTCATACTCTCTCTAAGCGAAGGTGCATTATTAACTTTTAATCCCATACCTTTCTGAACAGTAGCTACTTCAATACCAAGTTTTCTAGGCTTAATCAATTCTTCTTTTTCAATTTCCACAAAATTATCTTTATAATTAGTCTTTGTATTCAATTTCAGTTCATGTGATGTATGTTTTAAATGTTGTTGGGTTACATAATAAACTCCTCCATTACCCCAATTTGTAAAAGTACTATTATAACTTGATTTGCCCAGAAACTTCGTTTCTGGAAGTGGTGATGGGATATATCCAGGTATAACAAGTGCTACAGGTGAATGAACAGGTCTATAATATTCTTCTGAAGTTGTAGTAAAATTTACAGGTTGAGAGCTTTTAGGTTTATTTGGTGGTAAGCATACAAGAGGTTTGCTGTATTTCTGATTTTGAAAGTTATCAGAATATTGGGATCCGTACATGGATTTTGGATAAGGTTCTTTTGATAAAGCACTTGGGCAGACATGTTGCTTGCATGTGCATAGTGGGCATAAACATAAACCATTTCTGTGGTCAGTTTCGCTAACAATGCCGTAGTATTGAGAGTTCAAAGGGCATTCGGCTTGATTTTTGGACATTTTTATGTTTATAAGAGACTGTTACTTGGAGGATATATGAGGAGATAGGCTGAAGGGCTGGAGATAAGCTTGGTTTGAGGGTTTTTTAGATAAAAACAGTGGGTGTGATTTGAGGATTATATTTTTATTGGGTGGGATGCATTATTGGCATTGTGGAAAGGGTTTTATAGTCTTTTTTTTCATGTAAAATTATGAAATGTGCATGGGTGTTGGAAGATTTTGAGGTATTTTATGTATGTTTGGGGGTAAATTTTGAAGTTATTTGCAGATTTTTTTTATAGGGTATTTATTTATAAATCTTATGATTTAGGTAGATGGGTTTGTATATAATGATTATTCAATGTAAAATTATATATAAAAAACTACTACAAATTCTTAGGAAATAATATCTAATATAAAAACTCAATTCCTTACTGAAAACTCAGAATTATAACTTTTACTTATACATTAACTTATTATCTAAAAAACCTAATCTTATCAACCATTTCTTATATAATATTATAAATCCTTCTCTTATCAAAACACAAATTTTTCATCTGAAAATATTATAAATTCCCTAAAATCCTCATTAAATTCATAATCATAAATCAATTCCTCAATGCAATCATCATATCTACATCTTATCCTCATAATAAAAACTTGATCTTTTCCAGTTGCACCTTAAAAACACTAAATGGCGAGAATAAGTCTTATAAAAAATGGATCCAAGCCTATGTAGCAAATGCAACTTATTTTTCGGTAACCAAGAAGGAATGTGTTCAAAGTGTTTTAAAGAAAGCCGGTTGAAAAAAGATACAATTCAAACAGTGTCAGAAATATTAAACACCGCTCCAACAATAATAGAAGAAGCTAAGCAAGTACCCCAAGCATCTCCAGACCGTTGTGCAGTTTGTAACAAAAGGCTTGGCAATATAAACTTTCGTTGTAAATGCTTATCGTACTTCTGTACACATCATCGTTTGCCTGAAGAGCACAAATGCACGTATGACCACAAAACTGTAGGTATCAGAAAACTATCTGAAGATAACCCAGTCATTCAAGCACAGAAGTTCAATAAACTCTAAGTCTTTGGCATAGGCTAAACACAGTTTTCTATACTGATAGCTAACTGAGTTTAGCCTTAAATAGTTGGAATAAATAAAAACTTAAAACATCTAATTTGTTGGAAAAATAGTTTTTTGAATGAAAAAAAAAAAGTTAAGATATTGAAAGATTTTATGAAACAAAATCAGATTTTTATATAATTTTTTTAAAAGAGCAGGTTTTGGGCTAAGAAAAGTTTGAAATAGGTTTTGAATGATAGTTTTTTTTTTTGATGTGGATGTTAAAGTTTTAGGGTGTTAGGGTGTTAATAATATAGACTGTTAAATTATTATAGGTTTTATAATAGCTGATATTGTAATTGTAACTAAGATTCTTATAAAAGTTTATATATAAATATAGATATATAACAGGATTTTTTGTGTAGTTCATGATTATTTTAAGATAATATTACCAAATCTCCATCACATTTCACAACATTTTTTTGTTTATTTACCCATTCTCACATAATCCTAAACAATTTCCCACACCAAAATCTAACCTCACCATAAATCCTAAAATCAAAGCCCCTATCCTACCTCAAAAAAAAAAACTCATTTCTATACACCCTAAACATTTTACTACATATTCTACAATTTCATATAAAAACAAAAATCCAATTTGCCATCAACACAAAAAAACTCTTATTTTAATCAAAAATATAAAAATCCAATCATTTACAGCATTAAAAATAAGGCAAAATTTTTCCCTAACCAAAACAGAAAAATCATACTGTATCAAGAATATTATGTGTAGATTTTTCTGATGTCGAGTATTGAACAATCATTGGTTTTCCCTGTAAAGGAAAACCAAATAAAGTCTCTCTAACTTCAACAGCTTCTTCAACTGTATCCAAATGGACAAATCCTTGCCCTTTTAACCTACCTTTCAATATATCAACTTTAACCTTACTTTTCCCAATATTTTCTTCTCCTAAAACCCCAGCAAGAAGTTCAAAAATCTCATTTTCACTTATTTTCTTAGGCAAATTAAACAGAAACAAACTTGAAGTTGGTTCTTCATTCTTGCATTTCGCTAATAAATTCTTTGGGATGTCGTTTAAAGGTAAACATTTAGCTTTGATTTCATATTTTTTAACCCTTTCTGGACTTTCATAAGATTTGTATGTACTCATGTCGGTATTACAATATTCGGTTTTTGGTTCTTCAACTTCAAAATTTTTAACCCTTTTTTCGGGTCCTGGATCGAAACTTTGCATGTTTTTCCTTTTAGTTCCTTCAAGGTAATTTATTATTTTTGAGTTTTCATTTGTCAGTTCTGATAATGTTGCTATTTTATATTCGGCTATTGCAAGTTTTTGGAGCAGGGTTATTTTTTCAGCTTTTTGGGTGATTTTAAGATTTTGCTTGTATTCTTGGATTTGTTTATCTTTGAAGTATTGTAGCAGCTCAGATGTAGCGGATAAGGATAAATGAGATAAGGTGTCGTTTTCTAGGATTTGGAACACCCTAGAACAAACGAATTCTAATATTGTGTGATATACATAGCTAGGTTTAGGACTTAAATCTTGTTGTGGTTTATCAGGGACAAAAGGGAGAGGTAACAGCAAGGACTTCATCAAATCACAAGTCTGTATATAAAAACTCTCCACTGCCATTAAACTCTTAGCGATATTATTAACAGTTGGCCAGTTTGCTTTAGGATAGTTCATTTATATATAAAACTATAAGAAAAACATATAAACTTTAATTCTTAATATTGGAATCTTGGAATTTTTGTTATATTTTTTCATGTTTTTTCCTTAGACTATATAAATTACACGATTATTTTCCAAGATCCAAAGTGGTTTCTTGAGTTTTTTTAATGTAAATTAAGGGTTTTTTCATTAGGATTACTGGCTTTTTCTAATAATCCTTTATATTTTCTACTTAAATTATTAGCTTTTTCTTCGAACTCTTGAAACCTTTTTGCTAGCTTTATTTTTCTTGTATTCAGTGTTTTTTAACCCTTTTCCCATATGCAAAGTCATATTTTAACTTTTGCTGTTCAAATTTCAGATTTTCAACCTTAAAAACTAGTTTATTTATATGAAACTCATGCTTTCGAGATAAGGTTTTATAGTCCAATTCTTTTTTCAGCTCTAATAATTTGTTAGAAGAGCCAAGTCTTTTATAATATAAAGGCAAAGAGCTTTGTAAGGATTTATCAAATGGAGAATTTTAATTTTTTCTTATATTTTTCAATCTTAACTTGTAGTATTTGTAAATTTCCTTCACATTCAGATGTAGTTACAAATACTTTTTTCTAAAACTCCTTTTGCGATTCTGATTTTTTCAAATCACCAGTTTTTTTTTGATTATTTCAGAAGTTAAGGGATTTTTCACACTTTCAGATTTTTGACTTTTTTTAAGCTTATCAGCATTTGATTATAATACGCAACCACATGATTTTAATATCTTCTTTTTAAGAGCTTTTATTTTTAGATCCTTAATGTCCCATTCTAACAAAAATTGCTATTCTTTTTTAAGTTTTTTTTCTATAAAAACAGTATTTTTGTTGTTGAAAAGAATCAGCATCATTTAATCAATGGATTTTTGAAGTCATGCAATCTAAGCTTTGTAAATATTCTTGAAGATTTATAGAGATTTTATATCTGATAATGATTTTTCATATAAAGCCAATAAGTAATTTTATAGTTTTAAAGGCAATCTTAGTCTTTTTAATAGATTTTATATGTTTTTAGTTCTCGTATTGCACTTGATGCAGTTTTACTTTTTTTATAAGTCTTGGGTGTTAGGGTGTTAAAATTTTTTTTCAGGAAAATGGTTTATTCATAGTTGTTTAAATTAAAATCGGAAAAATATTATCAGTATAATTAAATTATGATTATTGATAATATGAGAATCTAGTTCAAGATAAATTTTCATGATAATGTATTTCTCAGTATCAAACATTTTCGAATAAAATTTTATTTTTTCATACAATAAACAGTTATTTCCACAAAAATCACTACCATAATAATTCTTTTCATATAAAAACATAAACCAAAGATTGTTCATATAAAAAAATCTAAAACCCACAGTATATTATAAACCATCACAAAACCCAAAATAATCAAATTCATCATACCCGAACCTAAATTTTTCTTCAAAAGCGCAAAAAAAACCAATTGCACCTTTAAAATCTTAAAAATCCAAACCTAAACTCAAATCCACAAACCCCAAAACCACAAACCCAAGTCCAAAAACCTATCAAAATATAACTTCTTATATAATGTCACTAAAAGATTTCGAAATAATCGGGAAAATCGGTGAAGGAGCCTACAGTACAGTTTTCAAAGTCAAAAGGAAATCCGACCAAGAAATCTACGCACTGAAAAAAGTTATAATGCACAAGCTAAAATCAAAAGAAAAAAACAACGCCTTAAACGAAATCCGCATCTTAGCAAGTATCACCCATCCAAACATCATATCATACAAACAAGCATTTTTTGATGATGATAGTTCATGTTTATGTATAGTCATGGAATATGCTGATGGTGGGGATTTATATCAGCGTATAAGTGACTTTAAAAAAAAGTCATCTTTGATGTCAGAGAATTTTCTATGGCATATCCTAATAAAACTTGCTAGAGCATTAAAAGCATTGCATGATTTAAATATAATTCACAGGGATATCAAAAGTGCAAATGTGTTTCTAACAAAAGAAGGAAAAGTAAAACTAGGGGATATGAATGTATCTAAAGTAGCAAAAGAAGGGATGAATCATACACAAACAGGGACACCTTATTATGCAAGTCCTGAAGTATGGAAAGATGACCCATATGATGTTAAATCTGATATATGGTCTTTAGGTTGTGTCCTTTATGAAGCTGCAGCATTAAAACCCCCATTTCAAGCTGAGGATATGAAGAATTTATATAAAAAAGTAGTCAAAGGGAAATTCGTCCCTTTACAAAATTATTCACAAGATTTCAATGATGTGATTACTGTTCTTTTAACCCAAGACCCTAAAAAACGTCCAAGTTCTGGAGAAATCCTCAAACTTCCTTTAGTACTTAAACGTGTGAATATAAGAGAAGAATATGAACAACCAAATTCTAATCTTTTAAATACTATACGTATGGATTCTAATGCTTTTAATATCAGAGATATACTTCCTGAAGCAAAATACTCAAGACCAGAAATTGAAATGGGTAATAAAATCGAATTACCACAACTAGCAAAATTCCAACGTGGAGTGACTTATAAACGTATAGATGATAACAAAAAAAGCTTAGATGTCAGATTAGGCTATTATCGAAACCTCTCTGAAAATATCCGCAGAGACAATAAAAGTTCTATAAAAGCTATACTCCGGGAAAACTATGGAGCTTTGAAACTACCCAAAATGAAATACCCACAAAATGTTAGCCAGGCCAGAGATTTCAGTCCTATAAACGACCGTAAAAGAGAAATCTTTAATATACCTTTACTCCCAGTTAGCCCTGCTTATCATTAATTTTCCTATTAACCTAATATTCTAATAGCTCTTCAAGTTTAGATTTTATATTTTCTAACCTTTTTCTAGACTCTTCTATTTTTGACTGATCTGCAAGTACTAATAAATCGTGATATCTCATATAATCTGCCATATCTTTTATATTCGTCACAGGGCGTACAGAAAAACTTTTATAATACTCAGCGATTTTTTCTGAATTTCCTCTTTCTTCTTTGATTATTCCTTCAAGTTTCCTTAAACTTTCATTGAGCCTATTTTCCAACCCTTTTAAAGAGTTAACTTTATCTGTTTGCGAATTTGCGATACTTTTTGATCCTTCACTAAGATTTTTGTAGACAAATCTTTTTTCTTCACATACTTGCAAAAGGTTATGCGAAATTTCAGATTCAACTTTATTAAGGTTTTTTATAATATCATGACCTTGATGATTGGTTTCACATATTGAACAGAAAAATGCATTGTCTTTTTTACAATATCCAATTGCTGATGTTTTATGAGGATTACATATATAAGTTTCATATGAGATTAGTTTACGGCTTGCTTCTTCACTTGGGACTATTTCAGAAATTGATCTTTTGTCTTCTATGATTACTGGTGGATCTGTATATTTTTATACCTTTTTCTAAACATAAGGGGCAGATTATTTTATAAGCTAGATTGTTGATAGTTTTTAAACAATGATTGCAGACGATGTGTTCGTTGCAGATAAGCTTGATTGGTGGATTGGATTTCAGGTCTAAAAGTTCCCAACAATAGTTGCAAGATTGGCTTTTGTTCATTTTTATGAGAAAAACTAGGATATTATTTGCCTGTTAGATTAGTTTATGTTGTAAGCGTTTTGGATAGATTCGGTCATGAGGATAGAATAGAAGTCACGCCGTTCGACACTTTTGTAAGATTTGCCTAAGGATTGGGCTAGGAACATTTTGGTTAGTTTGAAGTTCTGGGACTGCTCTTGGGCTTGCTTAAGATCGCAAAGCTGGATGACTGGAGTCGATTTTACAATAAAAGGGAATAAAACTGTTGCTGATAAAATATTCTTAAATTCTGATGAATTAACAAGAGCTATACCATTTTCTACAGTAGGGTTTTCATTGTAATTATCAAGTAAATCTAGTGCTGAAACACCATATTTCCTCATTTTCTTTGTTGCAAACCTACTATTAGTAGTCGAAGCTAAACCTGTATTCTGAGATTTAAGGACCTCAAGCATTAATGTTACAAGGCAATAAAGGTTGCAACATCCATTCTTCGTAACTTTACTCAACCTTTCACCTCTAATTATAGTATTAAATTCTAAAGATGCAATTTCTATATATTTTTCCACAGATTCAAACCTCCTAGCTTTAAAAGCTGAAAAAGCTGCTATTATTGAATGTGATAAAAGTAAATCTTTCATAATATTAGTATTTGAGTTCTTACTTTCCATAATCAAACTTTCAGCATCATAAAGAAATTTCATACTACTTGCTGAATCTCCAATATTTGTCATTAAGTATCCTATATTGATATATAAAAGTACCCTTCCTTTCCAAGCTTTTTCCATTATGTTTGGGTCGAAAAAAGTTTTCAAATCAATCGTCAAAGCTTTATGAAGCAAACTGAATGATGCTGAAAGTATATCAAATTGTGAGAAAATAATAAACAATGAATTGCATCTGTTTATAAACCTTTTATACAACCCCAAAGCTTTGTGGCTAAGAGTCTGAAGCTTTTCTACAAGAGCTTTTTCCATAGTTCCTGTTTGCTGCAGTACTTGTTGTATAGTAAAATCTCTTTTTATCATATATTTACTATCAAAAATAAAATTACTAGATTATTTCGCATTTGCAACTAGTTTTTATATGCTCTCTTGTCTTGTATTGCCATTGAATCCAATCACGAACTTCATCTCTTTCATCATCTAAAATACTTTTGATTAAGCTCCTCCTACCAATATGGCCATTTATCAAAACCTCCCTAAATTTGCCTTGAATTGTTTTTAAGCATTTTTTGCATGCATAGCCTCTTATGTCGACATAAGGAACAAATACAGTGCATAAGTCTGACATTTCTGTAATTTCTTTTGATGCCATTTTTTCTTTTTCCCTTTCGGTTTCGAAATCACACTGTTCATTTTGCAGACTGTAAAGAAGATCTTGATATTGAATAGTCTTCTTTTTCTGACTTGATCTAGTCATTTGAATCAAGTTTTCAAGGTTTTCTATAGTCGAAAAGTAATTCAGCTCGGATCTGGCCTTGTCTATTCGTGTATCAAGGTTTCTAACTTTTTCGTGATGAATAATCTCGGAAACCAATAGAGAGTTTTCTAGTCCATAGCACTTTTCATTAAGGTTTTCTAATGATAATTGAGTTATTTTGGCTGATTCCATCAAAGCTTCGTATTCGCTTTTGAGGCTAGTAATTTTCTCAATGTTTTCTGAAAGGACCTCTTCATGCAATTCTGATCTTATACATTCAGAGCACTTGAAATCAGGATTTGATACAGGTAAGCACGCCTTGCAAAGTAACTTTTTACAATTAGGGCAAGCGTTAAGCTTGCCTTTCTGCAAAACGTAACAAACTTGGCATCCATTTAACATTTTTCCGAATAACCCTTCTGCACATATACATTTTTAATATTAAATTTTATTATAACATATTTTATATATAGCAATCAGATGTAAATATCTAAATTACTATGGGAATATTTAATGTTTAGATTTATTATAAGAAAAAGGAGATTAATAAAATTAATAAGTGCTGATATGCTTGAAAAATCATATAAAATTGATAAAGGAAAGATATTTTTTATGATAAATATCTAATTAATTTGCAAAAAATTGATAATTATCTAAGACGTTAGACAGAATTTTTAGTATAGGAACTAAGGAGGACTTTTTAAATAGATAATTAAAAGCTCTTAATATAGAAAAATCATCAGAAAAAATCAACAGTTTAAATAAAATCACAGAAATGTTAAAATATAAAGTACCCAAGAAATCAAACTATAAAAATGAATTCATGTCAAAAAAATTAAAGATACTTTATCAAATGAATCTAATATTTATCGAATAATCAAAATTAAGGAAAAAATTGTAAAAAAATTCTATTACAATAACTAAACTGCATCATAATTATCCTTAATATTATAATAAATATCAAAGATTTTTACAAGAAAAATTAGATAAAAATCATTAAAATGGCAGGCTTTGAGAACATGTAAAAGTGTTACAATGCTATGATCAGCTCGAAATAATTTACAACAAATTTGCTTATTGTGATCTTAATTATCTAAAATACTGATATAAAAAAAAAAATATTTAATCCACCTAACCTTAAAAACAATAAAAAAATCCACCTCAAAAGCTTAAAAAAATCATATTCAAAAACTTAGAAATCAGCATCATCAAAAATAGAATTTCTTCTAAATATAAAAAACATAAATTTATCAGCATCATGCAATAACTTCAATCATAACAAAAAATAAATATAGATTTTCCAACAAAAAAATCCTCCTAACTTAATCTTAAACAAACATTTCTAACAAGTTACTTTTAAAAAATAATCTTATATTGAGAAACAGACTTATTTTGTATAATATTAAATCCAGTAATTGGTATTTTAATCGTGCTTCTATTATTCCTATGAATTTTAACCATTCATGTATTTTTTTTTCACTAAAATTTTCTTTCGTAAAATACAATAAATCATTATTTCCAATAATTTTCCGCATTTTTTCTAAAAAACCTATCTTTTTCTTCAAAATCTTTTCTTAATTTTCCTATATTAGCATTAATTTTTAAGGTTTTAGGATTTTATGGGTCCTTTCTGAGTCAAGTTTAGTTAGGAGGATGAAATTGCTGAAGAATATTTTTTTGAGAAGAAGAATCGATTTCTAACTGAAAAGCTCCCATTTAATGGGGTTTAGGAATTTTAGTAATTTATTAAGATAATATGTATAATTATATTAGGAATTAAGATGAACTGGGTGTTAATAAAGATTTTATTTTTTTCTTGGGTTGGAGTGAGATATTTTAAGATTTAAAGAAAATAAAAATATTTTGTGTGTTTTTTAATAAAGCCATAACCTAAAATTTTTTTTATATCCATACCTACACTTCAACTNATTTAAAGCCATAACCTAAAATTTTTTTTATATCCATACCTACACTTCAACTCCTTTTATAAAAACCCAAAAAAATCCCAAAATATCATATCCTTAAACTCACATTCCACAACATCAGCAACATAAAACCACGCCTTCCCTAAAACTCACAAAAAACCCTCACACAAATAATTCCTCAAAAGCCTCACAATCGCATAAAAACTTTCCATTATAAATTAAAAACAAACCCTATCCAAATATCTTCTTTTTATATCCAATATATTTATTTGACTTTTTAATACCTGGAGTCATATAAACATTCAAAGGAGACAAATATATTTCACGTATACGTTTTAGCCTATCAGTTGAATTCTCAATAATCATATGAAAATCAATATGTTTCCTTTGGGCTTTATTGTTAATTTTAATAGCCGGTAGCCTACTATAAGGTTCTTGTAAGCTTTTTTTACTATAAGACTGAGTGAATTTCCCATCTTGTTCTTCAAATCCCCCATAATCAGCTCTAGGTAGCGAATTTGACAACAAATTTATCTCACCAGGTATTTTTATAGGTTGTATAAGCATACTAATACTATTATTCATACTTTTATCCTTACAATGTTTCCTAACAAATTCAAAAGATAAAATTTCATCACAACTAGGCCTATTATCTGCATTTGAATCAAGCATTTTACTTAATAAAAAAACTAAATCATTTGAATACTCAGAAGGAATTGGTTTATATTGTCCTTTTGTAACCCGGTCGAAAAGTCCTTCCATATCATTTGCTGTAAATGGAGGATTTAAGGTTATAGCTTCATATAATACACAACCTAAAGACCATATATCGCTTTTATTGTTATATTTCTGATCTTTCCATACTTCAGGACTTGCATAATAAGGTGTTCCTGTTTGGGTTTTTAGAAACCCATCTTTAGCTACTTTAGATACATTCATATCACCAAGTTTTATTGTCCCATCTCTGTTTAAAAAAACATTAGCGCTTTTTAAATCTCGATGAAGGACTCCAAGATCATGAAGGGTTTTAAGCCCTTTAGTTACTTGAGTAAATATAGACCAAATGTAAGATTCTCGTAATTTTATTGAATTTTTTATACAACGTTGGATTTTCTGCCATAAATCACCTGAATCAGCAAATTCCATTATTAAACATAAGGATTTGTCATTTTCATCAAAAAACGCTTCTTTGTATGAGATTATGTTTGGGTGTTTTATGCTGGCTAGGATGCGTATTTCGTTTAAAGCGTTTTTTTTCTCTTTTTCTGTGAGTTTTTCTATTTTGACTTTTTTTAAAGCGTAGATTTTGAGGTCTGAGTGACGCTGGACTTTGAAAACTGTGCTATAGGCGCCTTCACCGAGTTTTGTTATGATTTGGAAGTTGTCAAGGGACATTATTTTTTATTATGAACGGGAGAAATGATGTTGGGTATTGAAAGTGATTTGGGTGTTGGGGTTTTGGAAAATGAGATTTCGTGAAAGGATTTTATATGATTGTATATGGCGATATGGGATTATGAGTATTATTGAAGTATGATATTAGATTATGATATAAAAAAATATAGGTTGAGTAGGTGTAAAGGAATTTTATAACAAAATTATTGAGATGAGATAATGGGTTTTAAAAATAACAAACTTGATTTATGGTTAGGTTTTTGTGTCAAGAAATAATTATTAGAAATAAACAAGTATTTATATTAACTTTTTCCCCTTTTATACAATATTAAAATGCATATCCGATAGTTTTAATTCGTTCAACACATAAAATCTAAACAAAAAAAAATAATCACAAATTGCTATAATATATCACATTACTCAGTTTGAATAAAATCACATAAAAACAACCTAATCTCACTAATAATAAAAAATAAAGATGATCCATTTTATTCTTCTCATCAGCAGGCATGGTAAAATCAGGTGTTCCAAATACTTTTCCACCTACTCTAACAAAGAGAGAGAAAAGCTACAGAAAGAAGTAATAAAAACATAGATAAAAGGACTAACAATAGGCAGAAACAGCAAATTATGCAATTTTTTAGAATACAAAGAAATGATTTTAGTTGCTAAAAGATATGCGAGTTTGTATTTTGTTTTAGGACAAGACAAAGAAGAAAACGAACTTATTTCTTTAGAAGTCCTACAGTTTTTTGTTGAAATTCTTGACAAATACTTTAAAAATGTTTGTGAATTGGATATTATCTTTAACTTCCACAAAGCATATTACCTTTTAGATGAAATGCTAGTTGCTGGTCATATTATAGAAACAAGCAAAAAGCAGATACTAAGAGTTATTGCTAATCAAGATGAGATTATGGAAGACGCTTTGGTGGAAACTGAGACAAGATCTTCTTAACATCTTAAAAAATGCGAATTAGGATTAGTTTGTTGTAAAATCATAGTTTTCTGATATGAAAAAGATTATAAGCTAGGTTGGGATTCATAATTTCTCAAACAAAATCCTTGACAGATTTTTAGTTTCTTTTAAAGTTGTTAGAATCTTCAACTTAAATACATAAAAAAATTGTTTTGATTCTTCTATTAATACTTTTTTATATATATCCACACAGTTTTTATATATATCTTTTAATAAAATCTTCAAATTAACCAATCTTAAATTATCCACTTATTACAACTTTTTATATACCCCAACAAATTTATTCCATCCACACTAAACTTTATTATAAGCCTTTATACCTTTAGCAATATAAAATTTATATTCATCTTAAATAGTATCACTAAATCCTCCTATTTTTTATCAAGAATTTGTTACTAAATTGAAGTAAATTTTTTTCAATTCGTATTATTAAAGGTAAAAATGGCTAAGATTTTAGATATTGATTTCGCTAACACATACATAACCCAAGAACGTGAAGAAGAAGCCCGTTTACGTGAACTTCTCCAATCGTCACCAAGTGATTTTGACCTTTGGTTAGAACTTATAAAGCAAGTTGAAAAATATGTAAAGAGTATTTAGAAATCAAGTGAAAAAAGCAAGGCTATATATCAAGATTTTTTACAAGAATTCCCACAATATTATCCGGTATGGAGGAAACTTGCTGAGGTTTATAATACTGAAAATGATCAGGAAATGGTTGTTTGTAGTTTTGAAGAAGGGCTAAAGTTTTTACCTGTTAGTACTGATTTGTGGCTGCATTACTGTATATGGAAAAGCGAACGTGGATTAGCTGAAGAGACTAGAGGGTTGTTTGAAAGGGCAACTAAAGCTTGTGGAAGTGTTTATACTTCGAATCTACTTTGGGATAAGTATTTGGACTTTGAAAAGGGACAGAAAAATTTCGAGGGTATGGAAAAAATCTTCTGGCAGCTACTAACTTTCCCAACAAGCAAACTCTACGAATACTACACTCGCTTCAAGAACTTCATCGACATGCACTGCAAAGACCTCCCAGAAGATCAAAAGCGTAAAAAAAAAGACAACATAATCCAAGCATACGAAAAAGTTGTCAACGAAAACAACAAATGTAAAAACTTCGAGCAAGCCATCAAAAGAAGTAACTTCAGTACAAAACCTCTAGACTTAGACCAACTAATGAATTGGCGTAAATACCTAGAATACGAAGAAAGCAACAACAATCATGAAAAAATAATCCTTCTCTACGAAAGATGTATCGTCCCATGTTGTTATTATTCTGAATTCTGGATAAGATATTCTCGATATATCGAAAGAACTCAAGGTATAGATCAAGCTCGTAACCTTTATATCCGAGCTAATAAAAATTTTCTCAGTCGTCGACCAGATCTTTTTGTAGCCCAAGGGTATTTTGAAGAAACTCATAATAATATCCCTGAAGCAAGAAAACTTTATAAACATTCATATGAAGATATATCTCCAGGGTTATTAGATGGTATATTAAAACATGCTCAACTAGAAAGAAGAGAAAAAAAATTCAATCAAGTTGATGAACTTTATCAACAAGCTTTATCTGTAGCAATTGAAATTGGGACACAAAGTCATGTTGCTTATGTGACAACTGAATATGCTAGATTTCATCATTTAATAATGCAAGATTTGAATAAGGCTATTAAGATATTTGAAGATAATCTTGATAAAGCTACAAGTCAAAAGTCGATATATTTTGCTTATATAAGTACACTTAACTCATTAGAAGATCTTAATGAGAAATTAGAAAAAATCAAAGGAGCTTATGAGTTAGGATTAAAACCTGAATCAAAATTACCTTTACCTGAACAACTTGAAATGTGGGTTTCGTATATGGATTTTATGAGAAACTCATGGAAAAACTACGAAGATGTCAAAGATGCTGAGACTAGGTTTAGAAAAGTTTTTCATCATCAAAATGTTTTAACTGTAGAATTTAAAGGAAAATGTGGGATTAAAAGGATGAAACGCAATGAAAACTTGGACTACCCTGAGCCAGTTAAAAGATTAATTTAGGATAGATAGTTATTAGAAAATATAAGTCGATTAGCAAAATTTATAAAAAACAAATGGATTAGTTGAATAAAAAGATAGAAAATTAACCATTCAAGTTCCTTGCTGATCTAAAATTAATTGATGTATATGAAGATTATGATATATTTAGCACTGAAAATAATGTTAAATAAATGCATAAACAATTAGAAAACTTGTTCTTAGTATATGGGTAGACTTAAGTTTCATTAGACTTTGAGATTATCCATGATTATGTTCATAATATAAATTATAAACCTTAGTATTATAATGATTTTGAAGTAATCCGTGTTGTAGAAATATTTTATAATGATATTAAAATTATTCATCATAAAATAAAAACCCCATTTGGAGTTACTAATAGATAGTCAGTTGTGGTTCAAAGGTTTTTTTATAGATGAAGAGGAAAATTTTTTTTGGTTGAAAAGTTTATCAAATATTCAAGTCCCAGTTACAAAATGGTATATTAAAGTTGATCTTTATATTTGTGGATTTGTTATTGGACTAACTGGTCTTTATAATACAAACCAATTTCATATATTTTCCATTTAGACTAAAAGACTTGTTGCCTATTTTTTTCTTGGTTTTTTTAGAAGGTCAAACAATATATCAGAGATTTTGAAGTTAGGTGAAAGATAAGTAATTTATGAGAATCAAGTTAAGTAGGTAGGATTTTGAGTTGAGAATTTTTATATAAGCTTGATTAGGTGGGAATATAAAGTTATGATATTAGTGATATTGAAGATACTTGGCTGTATATAAAAATAAGGATGATATTAGATTTGTGAATTTTTTATTATGGCTTGTTATTAATATATATTTTACTATCTAACTTTAAATAAATCGATCCTTAACCAAAAATTTTCCTTCCTTATTCAGTCTTATCATATTTACTTATACCATCATCAATATTTCTACACACAAAAAAAATCTAGCAGGCATTTTACAATATCTCTTCACATTGACAACAAATAATAATAATAATGGCCTCAAAACAGCAGATCATGTCTTACATAGAACGAACAAACAATCTTCTCAAAAGTTCTATCAAACCCATTTCCCAAAACACTTCCTTATCTCAACCTAACCCATCTTCCCCAATCAAAAGGATATCAAAAGTAGCAAGTCAATCTATTTCTATAATGCCTCTACAATCTCCAAAATCAGCTACATCAAAAAACCTTAAAACACCTTCACATAAAGACTTAGACCAAAACGAAAAAATCCTAATCAAATCTTCCTTAGAATTTGTCAGAAACCTCAACCATGCTCTTGATGATTTATTAAATGTTTCAGAACTTAAAGCTAAAAAAGCTTTAGAAATCACATCAAAAGAAACCCAAGCTTTAAACTGGGCTAAAAATATTATAGAAGACCATAAAAAAGTTATTAATAGTATCCCACAACCAGATGTTATTGAAAGGTATGAGAAAAATCTTAGGTTTTTTGCTAAAGAGACTGCTGAAGAGCTTGGTAGTTTAGAAAAAAAATGTAAAGATATTAATGATGAGAATATTAATATGAAAAAATATCTTGGGATAAGTGAAAATTCAGGAAAAGAAGGGAAAAGTGTGGATTATGTGTTGAGAGTATTTTGTGAAAAAGAAGGGGATATTGATGAAAATGTACCAAAAGAGCTTAAAGGTAGAGAAATTATTGGAAAATATTCTAAGGGTGTTGATGATATATGTGGAAAATGGGCTGAGGAATTGGTTGATGGGAATTATCTCAAGGTGTTGAAAAGTTTATCAAGTTTTTTAGTCATTGAAAACCAGTCTTGGCAAAAAGTGAAAGATAATATTACAGACAAGATGACTAAAATGAGAAGCTATAAGCTTCAATTAGAGGATAAAATTATGGATAAAAAACTCCAAAACTTCGAATAACTTCACGAACTAACTTTTCTTACCTTAAAATACGAGTTCATTTTTTTAATCGAGTTTATTTTCCTATGTTTGTTTTCTTCAGAAACAATTCTTTTATTAAGCTCAACCACATCTTTGTTTTTCCTTTTAATCATCCCACTTATCCACCCTTTAAGTTTTTTTTTCCTTTCATCAAGTATTGTATCTCGAGTATCTAGATTTTTCATATCAACATTTAGTGAATCAAATAAAGCTCGTTGCTATATAATACTTACACTTGTTATTTTACTTTGTATTTCTTGTGAAAGTCTAGCTCTTAGTTCATCGTCTGAAGGGATAGAAACTGGGGCGTTTGATTGGATATCTTCAATATCTTTAGATGAAAAAATCTCATAAAACTCGTCAATGTTAACTGTTAAACAGAGGGTGCTGGTTAAAGATACAGCACGAGTTTGTCTGTCGCAACGATCTAAAATGCAAGTTTCCCCAAAGTAGTTCCCAGGCCCTAGTTTGGCTATGCTTACTATATACTTGCGATTAATTTCACGGATTTTCCACTCTTGGCTACCAGTAGGCCAAATATTGTTTTTTTGTAAAGTGACCATTGCTTGAATTTCTATATACCCAGATCGGATTATGAAGAAAGTGTCACTTGGGTGTCCGATGTCAAAAATTATTTCTCCAGGATTATAGGTTTTTTGGAGAATATAATAGGCTAGGTTTTGTACTCGAAGATGATTCCAGGTTTTAAAAAAGCTTATATTCGCTAAAAAAGCTAGGTTTTCAGCTTTTTCTTGTTTTTTCATGTTTATCAGTATTGTGTCATAGTCAAATTTTGTCAATTTAAAAGTAATCACATGTTCGATTGCAATTACTGTTGCATTACGAGGACGATTGTTATCTAATGCTTGCTCGCCTATAACATTTTTTTCTCCTACAGTACAGTGAACTATTCCTGGTTCAAGGTAAATATTCACTTTACCAGAATAAATAATAACAATACAATCTCCTCTTTCTCCTTTTTTAATAATAACATCCCCAGGATCATAATTATGCCTAGTAAGTTTATCACATACCTCTTTTGTAACCCGAGATGGTATTTTAACAAAAAACTGCAACGATGAAATCCATTCAAAAAGAAGGTTTTTCTTTTCTTGCGATCTTTCTGAAGGAGGCTGTTCACAAATTTCAGGGATTGTTTTATTGATATTAACAAAACTCTTAACAATTTCTTGGAAACCAGGACGTTCTATAAGCCAATTAGGTAATATTTCATTTGTATTATCTAAGGACTTTTTAATCTTTTTAGGTTTTTTTGTTACATCCAAGTTTGGTAAAGATTGTCTTATTAGTCTACTAGGCATTCTTATTAATGATGCTCTTGATAATTTGCAAGTTGAGGCTGAACATAAGGAATTTTGTCTTTTAATGAATTTCTCACGTGCTTGGGATATGAAAAATGAAGGGTTTTTTATGGTTTCAGGAGGTGTGCCTTCGAATAAAATTTTTGGTCTTAGGAGTTCTTTTTTTATTATCTTTTTTTTCGCTTTGACTATTTCGAAATTCATCTTTTTGTGCTTGTCTTTTGTGCAATATGTGGCAGAACTGCATCGCTGAGGACTTGATCCAAGAATAGATTCATTGAAAGGGCTTAATATCATTTTTTAGCTTTTTAATTATGGAAGATAATAAAATAAGTTAAAATCATATAGAAAATTGAGGTTTTAGGATTTAGTATGAAAAAATTTTTTTTTTTTTTTTAAAGGTTTTGATATGAGCCTAGGGTTTTTTATGTGATTTATGAGATTTAGGCTTAAGACGGTTATGAAGATTTTTTGAAAAATCAGAATTAGTTTTTGTAGAGAAATAGGAAAATAGATATGATAGTGATTCAAGTTTTGCTAAATGAATTAAAGTTCATTGAGGTTATTCAAATATTTTAGATTCTGTTTTGTGTGTTGTGTGGATTTAGTGAGGTAATTTTTTGATAGTTTAGTTATTTGAGTATGGTTTTTATTGTTAAAACTCCAATTTATGGAGTTCTTCTAAAAATAACATTTTTTGAAGCCATTTTAATGGATTTTATAATTGTATTATGTGGGGTTTTTTTACTTTTTTTGTAAGAGTTTTGAAGATGAAGAACTTTAATGGTGATATAAAGGTTATGTGGTAGGATAAGATTGTAATATGTTTTGGTTTGATTTGATTTTTGCCTTTTATTATCATAAATCCATTTAAAAAACCTAATTTTAGTAATACATTTAATCATAATAAAAATGTGTTATATTAAAACTTGAGGATTAACTGAATTTACAGATGTTATCAAACTTGGAAGGGTCACAATTTTCTCTCTCTGGCCAAACCAATCGACTTCAAGTAGCTGACTAGCAGAAGGTCTTTCAAAAGGGTCAGGATGCATCATTAATTTAATTACATCTGATGCAATTTTTGATACTGATTTATTAGTTTTAACATGGCACTCAACATTTTTCTGTAGCGTTTTATTAAGGTTTTTAGCTTCAAATGGGTGTTTTCCATATATAGTAACATAAAGTATAACCCCAGAGCTAAAAATATCGATTTTACTATCATAATCTTCATCTCTAAGTATTTCTGGAGCGACATACCCAGGTGACCCACATTTTTTATTCTGACTATTTTCATTCATATAAGCCAAACCAAAATCGATTATCTTGAAATTATCATTATCAGGCCCAGTCATCAATATATTTTCCAGTTTTAAATCTCTATGAACAATATTCTGTTTATGTAAAAATTCTAATGTTAACAACATCTTCCCCATAAATTTCGCACTATCTTCTTCAGTAAATTTTTCTTTATCATTAAGTCTATTAAGTAAATCTCCATAAGGAAGATATTCCATGACTAAATATAAATTGTCTTTATCTTCATAAACATAATATAATCGGCATATGTTTTCATGGTTGATTTTTTGTAGGATTTTTATTTCATTAGCGATGTTGACTAGGATTTCAAAGTTTTTTATACTGGATTTTTTTATACATTTTATTGATACTTGTGATGAGTTATTTGTACTTTCTGCTAAGTAGACTATTGATGTACTACCTTTACCTATGATTTTGATTAGAACATAGTCATCATCGATATTGGTTAAAATACATATTTTCTTTAGTGCATTGATCCAAATATCGAGTATTTTTTCGTTTCTTGTGTAAAATGCTTGTGTTTGTATATAAAAACCATATTGATTTCCATTTGTGTTTTCTTCTATAAAAGGTTCAAAAGTTTTTAGTTGAAGGTTTGTGTATTTTATTGGATTATCATTTTGGTCTATTTGGACAAGATAAGTACCACATAATTGAACTGAAAGGTTTGAGGTTTCTCCTGAGGATTTTATATTTAATATGTCTTTTAATGATAATAGGGGGAATGTTGGTGAACAACCTATGATATAAGGTGACCAAAATCCTATAATTCCTGTACAAGTAAAAATAGACTCCATGATAAAAAGTATTATAATTGTTATTCTTTGATAAATATGATAATTTGTAAGAGTTTATGCGTTACAACTTTTGAAATAAATTGAGGGCTTTTTGATGAGGTTTGGATTTGATAAGGAGAAAAAGTTTTGATTTGGTTTTGATTAGACTTTTAAGTTTCCTTAGGATAGTTTAATGTGAAAGGAGTGGATTATGGTTTTTTAAAACGATTGATTAGGTTTAGAGGATTTTTTTGAGGTAAATTGATTGAGATAGGGAATTTTATGAGTTTTTTTGGTTTGCTTTAGTTTAGGATGTAGAATTGGAAAAATGATAGTTTATTGAAGAAATAATTTAGATTTTGGGTAGGAAGGTTGTTGGAAGGGGTAAAATGATAAAGAAGTAAAGTATTATAGCTTTAAGATATACAATGAATTAAGTAAAGTAAATGAGAATAAGCATAATGTAAAATATGCTTTATGGGAAATGTGAAATCTGAAATTATTAAACTAAGTTTAAATTTTAGATTAATTAAGCATATTTTCTAGTTAAATATTCCCTATCATTATAATTTCTATTAAAAACATATCATATTTTAAAACAATTCCAGATAAAATTTATCTTATATCAACCCCTATGTTTTCCTCTGATTATGCTCACTTTCATGCAAAGTTTTTGTAGTATGCAATTCTCCAACTCTTCTCTCTCTCTTTTTTCATAATTTTTGTCCTAATCTTCTCAATTAAAGCACATAAAAAATTTACAGAGCTATATGCAATGTTAAGAGCCTATACATTTATAACCAAATTAATGCAAATATCAGAATTTTTTTCACTCATGACATTTTTATTGCTTAAAGCATTTATAAAAATAACAAAATAAAAAATTGATATCACAACTTCGTTTAAAATATGATAAATGTTTAAAGCTTTTGGTCTAAAAACTCAAGTACTTGTATATATAAAAGTATCTAAATAAATTTTACAGTAAGATTGATACCGATAGTAAAAGAATATTCAAAAATTTTGTCTAGTGAAAAATGATAAATGACTACTAAA